>VZUI01034238.1:0-18775 GCA_013401135.1 Cettia cetti
GAGCAGTGAAAGAAGATCTCGGGTGATGAACTGACCAAACCCCCTGCCCTGTCTCCCTGAGCTGTTGGTGGGAAGGAGGGAGGGGTTGGGGGGGGAAAGGTGTTTTTAAGGGCTTATTTTACTTCTCATTATCCTCCTCTTACTTTTGGTAATAAAATTCACTTTGCATCTCTAAATTGAGCCTGTTTGGCCCTTGGAGTGTTTTCTCCTCGTCTTAATCTCAACTCATGAACTTTTCATTTTTTTTCCCCTCTCCTCTTCCCAGCTGTGGCAGGGGAGCATGAGTGACTTTTGTGGGTGCCTGGCATTTGGTTGGAATTGAGCAAGACAGGAGAAAACAGCAGCAGGAAGACAGTCTGGGTATTTAGTCTGAGAAATGTGTGGGCATAAACACCATCCTCAGATGGAAGCCAAATCTACAAACGGGGTACCCAGCTGCACACGCTGACCTTTTTCTCCAAGATTCCCTTCCTGGAAAAGCCAAGACCAGCCGCGTGTGAAGGGTGGCTTAAGTTAAGCTGCCCAGAGGGACACAGCGCCTTGGCCACGAGGGAGTTAATGAGGGATCATGAGGGAAGCAGTGACCCCAGGGCAGCAGCTGTGATCAGGACTGTGCTTCGGAACAACTCTGCACAGATTTGCTGGTTCCAGCATAGGGATCAGCTACAGGTGCCACAAATCAACTGGGAATACCAAATTCTTTGACAGCATGAAAGTCCTCAAGAGGCAGATATCAAAAGCCACCTAATGTGTGTACTGATCTGTGCTTTGGCTCCCCGATTTGTAATTTTTCCTTGTTCAAACTGATGGATGAACTGAATGTTTTTAATTATTTCCAGGCTATGCCCTTCAGAATTGCATAGCTTTCCCTGCATACAGTACTTCTGTCCAGAGACTCCCTTGCTTCATTAAGATGGAAAGTCATTTCAGTTACAAAAAGCCAGAGTAATCGTGTTTTAATCAACGGAAGTGCACACAAGCTGCTGCCATCCTAAGTACCCCATGACACTGATGCAGCAGCACAGGGCTGCATTGCATGCTGCCTGTGGGATGGAGGAACCCCAGATTTCCTGCTTTAGAAATTACACCCCCAGTTTCACTTAGATCCAATGTCTGCATCTCTGTAGCTGACTTGGACAGAAAAGGCACAAGAACAATGGAAAGTAATGCTGTGTTAGCACAATACTAGCACAGGAGAGGGGGAAATGAGGCTCTCTTTTTGGGAAGTGCTCTACTTCACCACAAGTGCTTAAGAATAAGCCATCAGTCAGAGTTCAAAATTCCTCAAACAGATTGCATTTAAACTATTAAAAATCGTATGCTTGACAATGGTAGGATTTAAACAAAAAGCTGAGAATTCAGGACAAATGTGTTACCTGAGTTACAAAGGAACTCACACATGAAAGAAAGCTCAAAGAGACTAAAAAACCCCAACCCTTAGCCCCTCAGCAGCTTGGCAAACTTCTTATGTCTTCCAAAACTAGGGGGGAAAAAAGAAGCTCTTTGCTGAAAGAGCATGATTAACTACTTAGAGCTCCAAAGGCCTAGTGAGGAGATGGGAAACAGCCACAGAAACATTCCATCATTTCCCTCAGTGCAAAGGAAATACCCACCAAACCTGCCTGGCAAGGGCTGGACAGGTGCCATTCAAGCCAAGCATCCTCTGTCAGAGTTTGCCCATGTGTGGGAAGTGACACCACACACTTGCAGCTTCACTGGGGACTCAAAGGGATCAGATTATGTAGATGCACTGCACAGGTTTCCTTCTTTCCTGATGTACAATTTAAGATGTGCTACTGCTTTGCTAAGCCTTCTTTACTTGGCCTCATTAATTCCATCTGTATTAAAATGAGATACTGTGTGCAGCTTAGATGGAACTTTTGAAGGCATTTTTCCAAATCGAACTGTAGGTTTATGTTAGAAAAAGGATTTATAGCACTTAGTTAAAACAGACACACATGTAAAGTTTGTTCTAATTAGGCCTTAGTTTTTAGAAAATGTTTTTATTTGAGAGGTTTATATATTTCAAAAGTATTTCAGATGTGTATACTACACCTATATTTTATAGAGATGTAAAACCAAATAATTTTCTATGGTAGCAATCTTTAACTATATTTCTTTCCTGGGTAATTTAATTCAAATATGCAAACAATTGGACATCAGAGTAAGTTAGGATCAGATATGGGCAGGTCTTTTACAATGTATGAGCTGAGTTAAGTTTAATTTTGTTTTATTAAAAAAAATACTATCCTAGTTTTCTGACCAGTATTTTTGGGAAAATCTTCTTCCAGCTAAATTTTTTTCATGCTTATCAGAATTCTGAGTACTACTCTATTAATCAATCAGTAATTAAGTACACATTTTTGTGTCTGTGAAAAGACCTAAGACTGGGGTGTATATGGATAGGACACTTGACAGAGATGTTCCTGAAATGGCATAACAGCTGTTCCAGAGTAAATTTCACAAATCTGTTTGGATTAAGCAAACAAGAGCACTCTGTGCACAGAAGCTGTGTAAGGGATGAGTTGCAGATGCAGTAATTTTTTTTTTATTTAAAAATACTTCAGCTGTTGCTGAGTGTCAAACCAGAGCAAAACATCAGAGGCAAACCAAAATTCGGTCTTGAAGCAGAGAGAGAGGAGAAGGCAGAATGTAAAACTGTACAATATTACACAAGGAAGATGAAGCCCATTTTATTGTGCTGCTAGTAGCATTTGGAAAAGAAAATAAAGAATAGCTCACAGTGGGTTTCACTGTGTAGTAGGACTGGACAAAGCACAGGCCAGGCTCAAGCCTAGAAAATCATGGTCACACAAGTGGAAGAGAAAAGAACGCCATGAAAACCACCGTAAACAATCTGTAATTGAGAGGATGAGTCTGTCCCTGCTATTCCCTCTGTGTTTGGACACCAGTGAGATGTTGGCCATCATCACATCTGGCACCTAAGAGTTACTGATCACTGCCTTCCACTGCCAGACAGCAGTGGTTTATTTATGACCCAAAATACTACCCTTTTGGCAATTACATCATAGACCTGGTAAAAAATATGGATAGTAAAGGTGCAGCATAACAATAAATTTAGAATTTGATTAGTATAATAGATCTGTGCAATATAACTTCCCTGACTTCACTGCACTTAAGAGGTTTTTATCATGTAGATTTAGATCTAAAGTGACAGACTGTATCATGAGAAAGACAACTAAAAGAAGCCAAATTTAGATGTCACAAATTCAGAAAACATCAAAAAGATTGGCAAGTGCTTCACCAAACATTTATATTAAGCAGGAATTTTTGCTCTGAATACATCTTAAAGTCAGTAAATGAATAACCATCTTTTTAAATGGTTAGTCATCCCCTCCTAACATTTATTTTTTATTTTTCAAAACAAATCATATCAGTACAAATATTAATCTCTCAAATAAGTTATCTTTATGGAACACTACTACAAAAATATAATCATAATTAACCACAAAATAATTAGGTCTCATACCTGCTCTTTGCACTTCTGCAGGATTTTATTAATAACTATTAGTTGTGGCATGAAATTTAAGCCGTAATTACACAAAGCATGTGGGTTTCCTGCAAGGTACCAGAGCTTGCTTTAAGTCAGAGAAAATGACTAGAGCTGAAGAAAACCAACCCTAAGTTACATTATAATTTGGACACAACAAATGCTCCAGTATTTTTAACTGATTCCATCCAAAGTACTTCCCCAATTTTTTTAAAAGTGACCAAAAGTCTTTCCTCCCCTATTTAAGTTTTCAACTGTAAGATGCTCAAAAGACTTTTGGAGAAGGAACATGTCTTCTCCATGTTACAAGTTAGGTAACTACTCCAAGTAGCTGTATTAATGATGCCTTAGCACAAATGCCAAGCAGCTGAAATAGCTTAAAATTAGGCCCTTGGGGTTAGCAAAAAAGAAGCAGTTACATTTACTGACAAATACAACATTTTCATGGATCACCCCTGCTTTAGTATCAGTTGTTTCAAAGTGCTGGTGCTCAGGTTTTGCCGGGGTTTTTGGACAGCAGGTTCCTGCCCTGCCTTGCTCTGTAACACAATACACAACAGTAGAATAAATGTGGTTCTGTAACTGATCACATCAGGACCTGGACAACAGCTCAGGAACATCTCCTAAAGCCTACTGCAGAAGGGTCAACCTCAATCTCCAGAACCCACACAGGAATGCTACAGACAAGCTCTATTTCTCTTCAGTAGATACATTCTTACTTTAATCTGCAGCTAAACATTTTTGAGAAGCATCTAGGAGAAGGCTTAAGACTCCTTCCATAAGGTGTCTAGAACTTATTTCTGATAAAGTAGAAATAATATACTCTGTACTTTTAATAGGCACCGAATCACAATATCCCACACAACCTTGAGTTCATGGCTAACAAACAGCAGAAGTGGAGTTAAAGCTTAAACATAAACCAAAAACATCATGAACGCTGTTAGAGGAGCTCTTGGAGCATAGAAATAACCAGAGGAATTCTTTTAGACTCTACTATGAATATTATTTTGTAAATGTGATTTCAAAAATAAAGCATGACTGATGATCTAAGCTGAACTTGCTACCCTAACTGCAGTAAGTCACAATGTGAACCATCATGCAAGGTGTTTCTGAGAGCTTTCCTGGCACTATGAAAATCAACCTGATGGGTCTGAGCTTTCACTTAATGATGTGCAAGACCTTTAGCTGTAATTGTCCTTGTCTAAAAGGCTGTGGATTCATCATGCAGACTTATTAAACTGAAGCCTTCAAGCAACATTGACAGTGATGACAACAGTTCTACCAGTTGAAAAGCCCCAAACAAATGTCATAATTCAGTAGCGTTTCCATTATCCATTCCTGTCTTATTAAGCTATAACAAAGGTTATGGTCATGAAAGAAACCCTACACATTAGCTAAAGCTGCCATCTAGGATTTTCACATTTTTATTATTCTGTTTCAGGTAAATATCACTGTAGAAGTCAGAAAATCAGAGAAAATATGACTCTGTATTGTTTGCCTCTCCAAAAGTGTGCAAATATTACCTCACTTAACATAACTCCACTGCATGCTGCCTTTACAGCAGAGCACTCCATGCAAGCTGCTATTATGGTTAAGTACTGTCCTATCCAAAGTTCCAGGGTAGAAGCATATAGCTTTGGGTAAATACACAAAGGACAGCTTTTTTGGGATTTTTTTAGATCTCTAACCTGGAATCACAGCCTTCAGCTGATTCTTGTTCTGCTACTGGCCTTTTAACTGAGGTTAAGCAATCACTTTTGTTCCACTTTTGTTCATGTCAGCTTCCCCATCTGTAAAAGGGTGAAAGTCATAGAGTTTTTCACTCCATTTCACAACTTTTATGACATTATACATAAAGAGGCCTTTCAAGGATTATTGTTACTATGAAATACACATTAATTATGGTTCACCATTGGTCTATTTGTCATTGCATTAACAACACTTGCTCTATCAGTCTAGAAGAAAAGAAATAATGTTTTTTATTTCTAATTAATTACTTTCTTTCTTTCTTTGTTTAGGGATAAAATATAACACGGGATTCCAGCAACCAAAAAAAGTAAGTTTTCAGAAGTACGTAAAGAAAATGGTACCAATATTCTGAGTACGGACTACAGATAGAGATGGCTCAGATAAGGCCACTACACTGGAGATGAAGCAGTGAAAAGGAAAGATGCATCAAAAGCTTAGCCATGAAAATGCAAATTTTCCTTTTAAAATAGGAGTTTGATAAGCTATGCAACTTCAGTTTTATGAGTTTTTTTCCTAGACTGGATATTGCTAAAAGATACTGTAAACTTTGCATATATTAATATTCTGTATGAAATCGCACTGATCAAATGAATGCCTTGAGAGGTTCTTAAACACAGGCAAAAGCAAAATTCTGGTGAGATTCCTCCATCTAGTGGCTGTCGGGCTGCGCGGGCCGCTCTCGCCCGGAGTTAAAGGACAGGAGCAGCCCGTGCGAGGGAAGAGGCGCGCAGCTGCCAGCTGCTCCAGGTGCCATCACCTGCTCGGATCGCTGACAGGGATTGGCAGCTCCTCTGCGGCCCCAGCCCAACCTTCTGCATCAAGGCGTACACTGACAGAAGACTTGCAGGTTTCCAGAAACTCCAGGGTCATCATCAGCGTCATTACAGGTCCACAATTCTAGGAAGCCTGAATTTTATAACCTTTAAATACCAGCCATGTCATGAGTTAATAGGATTGGATTACAGCCAGCCCTGTAAAGGGTAATATTTAGAAATGCATCTGGTATTTACAAAGACAAACACACTTCTGACTACAGAAACAACCTCTGAAGATGAAAGTAGAGTACAACAATCACTCCCAACTGCATAACAAATTATCAGCTGGTTTCCCAGTCTGCACACCACCTTCACTACCAGAGCATCCAACCTGAATTTTGCAAGTGTCCTAAACCTTGTGTGTAATACTGATCTGTTGTGTTAAAGGTTTTCACAGTAATTATCAATATAAGCAAGTGACTTACAAAATACAGTTTGAATTTTTTTGTTCTTTTGTCACCAATTTTTTTGTAATAAATTCTGAATCTTTCCTGAGACTTTTTTATTCTCTGACCCTTTAACAAGGATGTGACAAGATGTAACCTCCATGATAGAACAAGTTTGTCACCCATTGCATTGCTTTTTTCAGACAACAAAGACTTGTAAAATTGATTAAGATTTAATCTCTTATGCTGAAAGAGCAAGACCCTTCTAACCCTCAACTGTACTGTGTCCCCTTAAAATTCATATGGTATCTTATCTTTAAGCCAATTTTAAATACTATAGGGGGAACACTGAAAATGAAAAATTTAAATTTAAAATTGTAAACCCTCTAACTAAGTATTTTGGGTCAGCAATTAACATTTTGCAATTACATATGCTCCTCTGTCGAAATACTCCATGGTAGTTCATATGCTACTCTGATCCAGATGACCTCAAAATGAGGATGACACATAGTTAAACAGTGACCAGAACCTAATTTTAATCTTACAGGCATAGACAGGATTTAATTCAGCTGCTTTGAAAAGCAGGAAGCAATGGAGCACACCTGGGCTGTAGGCAGGAAGTATCACAGAGAGATCCCCCAATGAAAAAGACCAAGTCCCAGAAAGCCTTACCCACAGACCTGCTTTACTGACTCCGTTTTTGCTGACCTAATCCCAGCCACAGCTTCATTCCCATCTCTTTCTGCTTCTCACCCAGTCTCAGTTGCTCTGCTCCCAGGCTCACCCCACTCAAGCCTCCCTTTGCTCTCACCAAACCCACTTTTTATGTGCCAAACCTCTGCATTTTCCTGACATCCTTCCTGCTTCCCTCTGCCCACAGTTACATCTCACTCCACCTTACAAACTCTACAAACCCCCCTCCCTTCCCTGCTGGGCTTCACTCTCTGCCAAACTGTCCTCACTGCAGAGATAAATTACTGAAGGGGGGGGGGGGTGGTGGGAAACACACAACCCAAACAAACAAACAAACAAACAAACAAACCTTTCCATTTGTGTGATAACAGGGGCAGTCTGGAATAATTAAGCAAGTCCTCAAAATATTCAGATACCTTTTTGTAGAAATTTCAACATAATCTAAGACAAAAGCATCTGTCAGGGTCTGGGTACACCACCTAAAATACAGTAATACAGTTAAATCCAAATAGGAACTAGAACTTACTGGAAGTTTATATCGGGTTCAGCTCTGCCTTTGAGTTTCACATAAGCACAGAACAAGGTCACAGGAGAAGAGCCCACACCACAGTGCAGTGCTGAGGGCTTGTGGCAACGTTTTGTTGTACAGTTCTAAAGCTACGAAACATCCACAGAAGTGGTGCAAGCTGTAAGTAGTAACAATCTCTCATTTACTAATATCTTTAATCTATTTTTCCTCAGCAGGACTGTGTTTCCAGCAATAACCAGGATAGAAGATTAAGAAAAAATACTGCAGACAGAGCAGCAACAGTTAAGCAGAGCAATTCATTAGAGCCATCTGAAAGTGTGCCCACCAAGCTTCAAAGCACTGACAGAAGGCAAAGCAGCATCATGTTTGCTATGAAAGATCAACAGGAAGGTGAAGAAATTAATTCCATCAAGCTCCATAAACGCAGGAGGAGGTTTATAATTAAAAAGAGCCCAATTCTGATTTCCATGAACAGCTCCGTTCTCAACCTGCCCACACTTAAATACGAGGATAGAAACAACAGCAAGTGGAAGAGTCTCTATCAGATCCAAGTAGAAAGGAAACGGATTATGAGAGAAACTTGTTCAAAATACAAGAGTAATAACAGAAGAATAATCACTCCTTATCACGTGTCTAGGATATTTGTAGAAGATAAATACAGAGTTCTGTACTGTGAGGTACCAAAAGCCGGCTGCTCCAACTGGAAGCGGGTGCTGATGGTGCTGAACGGGCTGGCCTCCTCCACCAAGGACATCCAGCACAACACCGTGCACTACGGAAACTTCCTGAAACGCCTGGACGCCTTCGACCACAAGGGAATTTATCACAGGCTCAACACTTACACTAAGATGCTCTTTATCCGGGAGCCTTTTGAAAAGCTGGTGTCCGCCTTTCGGGACAAGTTTGAGCACCCAAACAACTACTACCACCCGGTGTTTGGAAAAGCCATCATTTCCAGATACCGAGTCAACGCCACCAAAGAAGCGTTAAGGACAGGCTCTGGAGTCAAGTTTAAGGAGTTCATTCAATATCTCCTGGATGTACACAGGCCAGTGGGTATGGATATACACTGGGATCATGTCAACAGGCTTTGCAGCCCATGTTTAATAGACTACGACTTCGTTGGGAAATTTGAAAGTATGGAAGACGATGCAAACTTTTTCCTGCACTTAATTGGTGCTCCACAAAATTTAACTTTCCCCAAGTTTAAAGACCGTCACTCCAATGAAGAAAGAACTACCACTAAAATTACACAACAGTATTTTGCACAGCTTTCTCCTTCTCAACGACAACAAAGCTATGACTTTTACTATATGGATTACTTGATGTTCAACTACTCAAAACCTTTTGAAGATTTATATTGATTTGAGAGCCTGGATATTTCCACAGTCATATCAGTTGAATTGTGTGAAAAATCCAGGTGGCATCTGTTTATATATGCTTACCTGTTTGCAAACAATGGGTTGAAGAGCAGGGAAAAACCCAAAGCAGAATATAAACAGATGTTTACACCTTCACCTTAATTGCCTCCTTTTTCAAATCATACTTTTTTCTATAATTTCTCCATGTGAAATGTATGTACGTATATGTATAATATGTCAGGGCCTCCAAATAAAGCACAGAATTTTCCAGGCTGGTGTGGCCTGTGTTTGCACTTGGGGGACAGTGTGTTTGAAATGAGGGAAACACAGCTGGCAATTCTAAAGTGCAGCCAGTATTTCAAGCTCTTTACTGTTCAGAAAATAAGTCTGAAAGTGATGGAGTAGCAAGAAAGAAAATACACTGAGTAATATTTATAGAGTTTCTTGAAATGTGCAGGCATGAAGCCACGCACAGGCCCTATGTGTTTGAAGGTGGATGTTGATCACTGTTTCCTGATATTCTTAAGTCAGTTAGGGAGAAAAAGTCTAATCATACTTACACTGTTCATAAACACACTGGTGAAAACAACTAATACTGAATGACCGTGTGAGAGCAGTATTAAGCCAGATGTTGTAGTTTGGAGTGAGGATGTGTTCTCCCCCTTCAATGTTTCCCTTATGGCACGTTCATCTGCAAAAAGATAAAATGCAGGCGAACATTTGCATCTTTTTAAGTGTTATTAAAATTCTTTTAATCCTTCGCATTAACATAAATCTCTGGTTTAATCTTCATAGTCACCAGGAATATCAAATCTTTCCATCATAATAACAAGCAAGAATAAATGCCACTTCCTGCCCAACAGGGTGATTCTTTTCATTGCTGCAAACAATTTGCACTTGCTAATTTTAGTAACAATTATATCTGACTTAACACGCAAAAAAAGTTCCAGGTGTTTTTGTTCAATTTCTGTGCTTGAGAGGACTTTCTCATCTCTACCAGAGTGTCTTGTGAGAATAAAATACCTGACATTCCACTAGTTACTGTCCCTAATCACAGGATATTCTGATTTGGAAGTGACCCACAAGAATTCTTAAGCCAAACTCTCAAGTGAATGGCCCACACAGGAATGAAACCCCCAGCCCTGGCATTATCAGCACCACACTCTGACCAACTGAGCCAATTTGAGTGTAAATTTTCACTCAAATTCTGTATACACAACTCTTGTTTACAAGTCATTTATCCACTTGACATGATATTTAAACTGGCCATACTGGAACAAGGATCAAACTCCATCACAATGGCAAAGCTGGACTCCCCAGTAACTTCTAGAGTTTGTATTTCACAGCCAAGAATTCCATCACAACTGGCACTGTACAAATGTAAACACCTAAGAAACAATGCTTGTTTCAATCTGTTTCCAAGTTCAGATCCTCCATATGGATGGTTTCATGCATCACAAGAACAGGTATTAGAGTTTTCCCAGAAACACCCAGTATATTGTTTGGGTTTCAAAAATTCTAATAGGGAACAAATTGTTTCAAAATAGTGAAAGCCTCACTGACAAATACTTTACATGTCAAGTCTGACATCACCTTTTCCATTTTTGTTCAGAGAAAAATTGGCTCCATTAGAAAAGTAATGTGGAACTTGCCCTGTTCCATGAAAGCAGTTACCCTTTGCTGTCTGCCCAAGCTCCTCATCACTGCCCTGCCCCTGCAGCAGCCCCCAGCCATCCCACCTTTCCACACACTCAAAGACTACTTGGTCTGCTCAGGTGACTGCAGAACAGCCTTTGTATTCAGAGCAATGCTTCTGCTAGTCCAGCCCAGCAGCAGCAGGCTGGGCTCTGTCAGCTCACACCACCCAGCCAACAGGCAGGCACAGCCAAGAGCCTCACCCAACAGGGCAGGAGCACCCAGGGGAAAACAAGGCACAGGGATCACTTCCCAGTGCAGATTCTGGTAGTGCTGGGAATTCTTGGAGGCTGGATTGGGGTCTGAGGAGTCATAGCCAAGACCACCACCAGGAATCTGAGTTAATAGCATTAAATTCTAAGGATGCCTTAAGTGCTCTGAGAAGTGATGGTGTTCTGATTGATGCCATCGATGGCCTGCAGCTACAGACACCAGCACAAGGAGAGGACACATGGTCAGTAGGTGAACTTCCACTGGGAGAAGAAGCTCAACTCATCTTATTGCAGCACCCCTGCAGCAAAGGGAACATGTAGAGCCATGGGTCAGCTCTGTGAGGAAACCAGAATAAGGCTGGGCATTATTTGTATTCAGACGTCTGCCAGTTTTAGAGTGCTTTAAGGGTAAGATTGAGGGACTTAACCCTTCAGCTGGATTCACATCAAAGACCTGACTCTCCTTCCTCCTCCTGCCTCCTCCCAGTTCCTTTTCAGCTTAATCTACACATCCACATAAATTCATACAGTCACATTTACATCTGAAAGGCTTCGTACACTCCCAGATCAGCAAGTGCTCACTGTATGAGTGAAAAAAATACCAGCAATACCAGTGCAAAATTGCACTTCTGATTGCATCAAACCTGTTCTTTACCTACCACTACCCTCTCCATATCTCTTTTCATTAATTTGCAGTAAAAGATAACAACAGGGAAGTTACATTTTTAATGACAAATGGAGGTGAAGACTTTGTCAGGGTTTATTTTGTCTGTGATAACAGGCACTCTTAAACACAAACTGATCAATGATTTGCATGTTTATAACAAGCTGTATAAGGCACTGTAGTATCTGGTTTACAGTTTTTAAAGGAAGACAGAAGCACCCTTCTAATACTCACAGGTACTTAATACTGGCCAGTTGCATGAATTTGGCTTTGTTACTTTCAGCTCCCATTCCCTGCTGAGTAGTAGAAACAAGGTAACAAGTGGTTTTTAAGAATATTTGTAAAGATGCATCTTAAAGCCAGAAGAAACACAATATCTTGAACAAAAAAATTCAAGGCAGCAGACAAGTAAACTAATATTTTCATGTCAAACAAAATTTTAAAGTAAAAAGGAATAATTTTGACTAGATTGTAGTAAGTTTTCAGATTGCTTATTTCCCTTTGGATTATCTTGTCTTTTTTTCCCCCACATATAAAATCTTGGCATTTTCATTTCAATGCAATTGAATTTTTTCAGAGATGTTCATTCTGAATTCATTCCCATATTTTATACTTCTCTTCATAGAGAAAGATTTCATTTCTTATGGAAAGAGGAAATAAAAGACTGCACAAAGAAATCCTGTTTTCAAACAAACAGTCTGGCTCAGAGGTTAGCCAAGGTAAATATTAGACAAAATAATTTTGTCAATCTAATTGGTTTTTAAATTCTTATTGAGGTGAATCTTAGGTAAAAGGTAATTTTTGTTACCACTGGACTGATTAGCTAGCTGTACTCCTAGCTCTCACTTGAGGTTTTTCAATATTTTTACTCCTGATCCTTTTCTGCCCCTCCCCTTTGCTGACAATTCTTACTGTCCTAGACCCTTGCCCACCCTTGAGTCAGTAACTACAAATAGCAGAGAGCAGTCCAAGTGCCCCAGCATCTTCCCCACACTCTGGTTAAACAAACTTGCCTTCCAGCCTCACTCATCCATGCTCAGATTGCTTCCAGCACTGGGGACACTTCACTTGATTCCATCTGGGGCAGCTCTCCAGTATACCTGAAACACTGAAAACTCCTAAAAGCCCACCTTGGGATTTCATGGTCAGCATATCAGGAGTCAAACACTCACAGTATTGATTCAGAGGTAAGGACCCAGCTCCAGCAGTCACAGAGGGTGAGGTGTGAAGGCACACAAACAACAGAACAGAATCCCCCAGCAAACTCCTCCAAGTGCTCTAAAGCCTATAGCAGAAAAAGGGATACAAAAACAAATTGTGTAAATTAAGTGTGCACTTTATTATCTGCTTTTGCAGAGTTTGAAACTGAAGATAGCAATAATATTTTAATTAGGGGATAATTTAAGAACTTGATGTTGAGATGCTCTGTAAGTGAAATTCAATGAGATCTAAGTGAAGTTCTTGAGACCTTTGTGTACCCAAAAACGTCAATGTGCAATGTGCACAAATTGAGTGATGGTGATTTGCTGAAATTTTTATCATTTAAATCCCCCCACTACTGTATTTACTTACCATAGTTGACCTCATATCAGAAGCGTCAGTTTAAGGGGGCTTATGCCTCCAAAAATAAAGGGATCAAGTTATTAAAATGAGTTTTCTTAACTCCTTATGTCCACAACTATTCAGAATTTCCATGATGGGGTTCCAGTGCTTTCTTCCATGACAATTACCAATGTTTGAGGCCATCAGACTGCACAATGTCAAAAGAGAATAGGAATTGGGGATAGGAGTTCACTTTTTTTTTTTGCCACAGTTTGGACTCAATGATCTTAGAGGTCTTTTCCAACTTAACTGACTCTGCAGTTTGATTTACTGGTTTACAGCTCATCTTATATAATGATTGAAGTAAAGAGTTTTTAAAGTTTTTAAATTGTAGGTACTGAATTCTGGTGATTCCCTTCCTCCCCTGCCTCATTTGAGCAACTTACTGAGAAAATCAATCTTTGGATAACCAAAGAGTATCTTTTTTGAGAGAGAGGGATACACAGAGTAAGGGACAGAGGCCCACACATGGACTGCATGCACCACATTGTACATGACCTTAATCCCACTTCTTTGCACTATTTTTCCTGTTTGGGCAACACCATCACTGGGAGCAAGAGCACATCTATGAGAAATCCATGTACAATTATCTGCTTATATACACCCAGATAAAGTACATAGGAAAAATCCTATGCAAATAGCATTATACATACTAGGGCACCTACAAATTTGCAAAATCACGGAGGGAGATATAATGCCAAAAAAAATTAATTAGAAAATTAGTTCAAAGTATATAAAACATCTGCATTTTTTAATATAGTTGTTTTTAGTGTCTTTGTACAACAGTACAAGTTAATTTGTCAGGCAAACTCAACTGGTACCACATTACCAGGAATGAACAGATAAAAAGTGGGCGTTCTTTTCTGATGTTGTTTCTCTTCACCATGGTTGCTTTCTTGGTACAATTTGCTCACACTGAGATGAAGAATGTTCTATTCCTACCCCCAACAAGAAATCACAGAGGCAGCTGGGCATATTTGGAATACCCTGTACAAATTCCAGCCTCACCATTTCAATCTCACTGACTCTGAAACACATCTGCATGCAGCACCAGTTTGTTTTCAGAGCACAACATGAGAAGCAAGGCTGAGCACAGCCTGTTTGGGCTGATACTGCTTCAAGGGATGATTGTCAGGTTGGCATTGTTATGTGTGGGAATTTCAAAGCCTCAGCATGCACCTGCATGCTCCTGAATAATGACTTGGGAAGTGTCCCAAGCCTCATATGGCAAGATGCATGCAATTTTTGTCCAAAGACAACAGCTACTTAAGAAGGACCATCAATTTTCCTGGGTTCTCTCTCTGGAACCTCAAAGGCAAGTCTGTAAACAAACATCTCTAATGTCTCCCAGCATGATACTGCTGTAAAAAAATGCACCAGAGTCAAGAACAAGACACCTTTTTCCATTAGCTACATTAGTGACAATTGGTACTTACCAGTGGTAAGTCACTTTTGCCAAAATTTCTCAGAACTATCCATTCCAACAGAGGTGCCCAGAGTTAAACAGTAAAAATTTACAGTAAATGCAGTAAAGATTTACAACGGATTTGAGTTTTGAGAATGGCAGGCACTTACCCATTCCATTCAATTTAATCCTGGAATATGTTGAAGCATTATACACAGTTCCTCACTTGAGCAGTAAGGGCAAGACAGCTCAGAACTGACACAGAAGAGGGAGGCAGACATGACTAAGCCTTGCTCACTGCCATCAAACATTTCAGGAATATATTATGCAGCAATTGACACAGTTACTTGTGACTCATGCTACAGAATAAGAGTGATTGCTTTACCACAAGTCTAAGAGAAACATTCAACCTTGCAAAAATATTTTCTGGTCTGGTTTAAGGAAGAACTCCAAATATTTAGTTTAAAATGCCACTTTGGGAAGTCCTGTGCATACACACATGTTAACATGCACAACTAACTTGCACCTAGTAAGGAGCATATGCACGTAGCACCTTCTATGTGGATAAATCTTTCAAGAGTCATTTTCCAGGCAGTTTGTGCCACGGTGACTTTTACACAATTAGACAAATAAGTTTGTTCAGATCCTCCCATCTGTTGCCATTTTTGCCACCAACTTTCTTTTTTTTTTTTTTTAACTGAAGACACACTTACCAAGATTGCAGCAAAGGTCAAGTTTTCCATTATGTACCTACTTTGCATGAGACCCAAATTCTTCTGTTTAAATTCAACAATTACAGCAGTGCTGGCCCTGTGTTTCACATTCAGCTTTCTGATATCTCTATGGGTGATCTTTCCTAATAGTGTTTTCTTTTCTTCATGGAACTTAAAATTACACTATCAAGTTAGGGAAAATGAAAAAGGCTTTCACAATCTAACTTTTCCACAGTTATTCTCCAATCTGGAAATTCTGTCCAGATTTATTTTCACTTAATATATGAAATTTCCTCTCAACATATCCAAACATAAGTGTGTCAAGAGCTGCAAAAGGTGTTAAGATTATGTTCAAGCAGAGAGAACAGCAGCACGGGAAGCAATGGCCCAAGGCAGCTGCACTGAGAGCTTGTCCCAATCCATTAAACACTAGTGGAGGTGGCTTCTTTCTCAGGAAAGGAAAGCTCCAGGCTACAGTTCACCTTCAAATTCATAGATAAAGACTAACATCCATTATGATCACAAGGAAAAGTTCTTTTATCTTTGTTTTAAGAGTGCATCCAGTCAGTATAACCCTTCCCATGTGCCGTGATGGAGCCACAGAGAAGTCATGTGAAGGTGATGCCAGCCCACATACAGATCTCTCCACTGAAGTCCACAGGACACAGTTTTAGCTGTCTGTTCTGTAAAATGTCAAACAGCTGCCCTGGTTCTGCAGTATTCCTTCACAACCATACCCTACACCTAGCAGTAGCCAGGTATGCTGAGGCTTAGGGCAGGTAGCTGGGAGCTTTGGCCCATGATGTGCCTGCTGTCTGGCTGGTTTGGGTCTCATCAGAATTGCTCCATTTATCTTTCCCCATCTCTGGTGAGGAGGAAAATGCATGAACAGTATAATATTTAGTGTTTTACACTATATTTTGTTTACTGATATCAAATTCATTTAATTAACCTATTGCAAGGAGTTTTCCTCACCAATGTTACAAGAATGTTGTTTTCTTATTAATACCAGAAAAAAAAAAAAAGAAAAAAAATTTAAATGGGAAAAAAAAAAAAAAGAAACACAAAACAGCAATAACAAACCACAAGAAGCCAAAAACCAAAACCAAAATGAACTAAACAAAAAAACCAACCAACCAACAAAAAGAAATCCAACATCACTACAGCACAGGTAACCTGCCCAATAAAACAGACAATGTGCTAGAGCAAGCAGCTGCAATATTTATATTGTCTCACATTATATTTCTCCACTGAAATCTATAAAGACATGAATCCTGCTCAAGTGACACACAGTGTACTCATCAAGGTGATACTGTCTTTATAAATCAGGCATACAGTGACCATTTCAGGCACTGTGGAAAACACAGCAGACATAATATTAGATGGGCTATGAATCTGACAATTTATCCATGTTTATCCTTGAAAAAAGGGGGGTTATTTTTATTATCTAAAATAAATCTCAGAACTTCATCAGATCATCCCACCAAAATTGAATGTCAGGTTTATATTACAGTCTACAAAGCACACAGCAGCTGGTAATGATCAAAAACATTTTACCTTGGAGCACTTTCACAATGACTTTCAAAATTGACCATTCAGAATAAAAAGCTAAGCCTGCCATACTTGACCAAGATATTCAGCTTATGAACACTCCAGAATGAACATGTGCAGACGAAAAACCAATTTTAGAAAAATTCAGAAGATAAAAGGGCTGATAGTACCCCCCATTTATCTCTTGTCTCCCCTGTCACAAGGAGCTACTTCTACCCCACTATTCACTGTTTAAAACTATGAGAAATAAGTAATACCCAGAATTACAATAGACTGGCTTCAAACACATTTTCCCACTCCCTACCTTCAGCTCAGAAACCTCTTTCCCTACAGCTATACTTGACAAGTAAAGGACTCTGAGTACTCTGAGGAAGTGACACCTTCCAAAATCCTGAGCTTCCCAATCCCACTGGATTTGAAGGCATTGGCTCACCCATTTCTGCAGTAAAAGAAAATACTGGCACAGCTATTTAAGAATCATTGTCCAGTCACTGACCTAGTATCGACCTGTGAGTTTCCAAACCTTTAAAGTATCTGGCTCCTCTTTTCTTGTCTTCTATTCAGATTTTATGTTGTAGCCTTGCAGATTATATGCAACCAAAATGGTTCAAACAAGATGGGTTTGTTTCTCAGGTATCAAAATCTCCTATTCCTCCTGAAACCTCCATAAAGAAATAGGGGAGAAGCTACACAGCCTGGTTTTAAATGGCCTGAATCTTCTCAGAACTTTCAAATGCTCCTGCATTTAACACTACCTGCACTAACACCTACTTTTTGCAGGTTTAGCATGCGGCATAAATGTCAAAGGACGCAAAACAGACAGGACTGCTAGCTTTGAAAATCTAAGTCATAGTGTGGATTCACATTCTCCCTGACAGCAATCAAAACCTGCAGATACACTCAGCCTCACTAATCCAAATCTGTGGAAGAAATGTTAATACAAATCCAAGTAGATACATCCACACTTCAGTTCTGCCTTCATTGACTGTTTGATTGGTAATTAAGGCATATATTTGGTTCCAGAGATATAGAAAAAAACCCAAAATCCCAAAGGAAGCAGTTGAATCTGAGCCCAAGGTTATTAATCATACTGCCTCTAATTGTATATAAAGTATTTTTACTCCCTCAAAAATGTTTTTTAAAATATTATGGGATTTAAATATGTCACAATATTCTGGATATCTTGATTAGATCTCCTTTAATATACTGCCTCCGAATAATTTGTAATTTATTTAACAGAAATGAAGAACTCTTACTAATCATTAAGATTAAGCAGAATTTTTTGCCTCACTAGACTAGCAACAAAAGTTGATAAGGGGATTTTTTTTTCCTTAAACAGTGCTTTTTACTGTCTTCTTGTAATTAAAGTTTCAACCAAGGTCCCATTAGGCTGATAGTGATCCCCCCTGTGAATCAGACAGACCCTCAAGTCTTCAAGTTTCCAGAGTAAAGTCTCATTGGTGACTAGCATCTGGGAAGGGTTTGACTAAATCAAGCGAGAACTCACGAAGATTAAAAGCCTAAAGAATTTTGCTCCTCATTGACATTTCAAATACTTTCTTCATCATTCCCCCGACCCAGCCAGATCCCATGTCCTCACAAAGCACCACACAGGTTACTTCAGCCTGCCTTCCCTTGCAGTCAACCTACAGGTGCCAATTTCATGTCAGGCAGCCAAAGTACACTAAAGGTATTTATCACTATAAATGCCATCCCTCATTCAGTAGCCCCTCAGCACTAGGGCATAAAAATCAGTCCAGGAAAAGTCAGGGAGGACAGAACCTGTGCCAAGAAGAAAGCCAAGGGAGGGCAAGGGCAAGGGCAAGGGCAAGGGCAAGGGCAAGGGCAAGGGCAAGGGCAAGGGCAAGGGCAAGGGCAAGGGCAAGGGC
>VZUI01034241.1:0-32351 GCA_013401135.1 Cettia cetti
AGTTCCCACTCACGAGGGTCCAAGCCTGGCTAGCAGATCAACCTCGGAAGGAAACCGGGGCGAGGACAAAGGCAAAAGACAAAAGGCGCTCTCAGTTCCCCAGGAACAGTCCTGCTCTTTAATGCCGAACTTACGCCATGCTGTCCCGGAGATCCAAAGAGACAGAGCCTCCTTGGAACCAGGCTTTATGCCCTCGGTGAAGGAGGGAGGAGGGGAGAGGGTCTGCCGGCCAATGGGGGCAGACCCCAGGAGAGGTGGACACCAGGTGGTGTCAGGTATACAGGTACAGGGGTTTCTGGGAAGGTGGGTTTACAAACACTTCCTGTAAACAGGGACACCCAGTGCAACATGGACTAGCTACATTTTGTGCAACACAACGAAGTCCCAAATCAGACGTTTCTGTTTTAAATTCAGCTCCCTTTTCCCCTTTAAGACTTACAAAAAATATTTGCAGTTGCTGCTATAGGGCACAAAATAATACATCACTCAGATGCAGGAAAACCCATCTTATTTCCTATCTGTTGGATGAGCAGTAGAGGCACTTACAAGGTAGGAGGAAACATGTCTAGGGTAGTATTGTGGGGAGCCCAAGGAACAAGCTTTCAGGACAGCTGTGCAGTCACTTGGATGCATGGTGGATGATCCATCCTTTTAAGTGTGGCTGAGGGAGGTGGATGCAGTGTCCATGCTGTTATTCTCCATACATCATCTGCGTGCAGGACTCGTCCTCTGCTGGCCCAGTGCAAGCAGCAGTAAAGACTCCCTGGGCACTTTGGGTCTGCCCTCCTTTACGTAGAAGATGCACATTTTCCCTCCTCAGACACTGCAGTTCAGAGACACACAGAAATCACAGGATGGTTTGGGTTGGACAAGACCTTAAAGCCCACCTAGTTCCAACCTCCCTGCCAGGGACACCTTCCATTAGGCCAGGTTGCTCAGAGCCCCAACCAGCCTGGCCTTGAACTCTAGCAGGGATGGGACAGCCACAGCTTCTCTGGGCAACCTGTGCCAGTGCCTCACTATCGTCAAAGTGAAGAATTTCTTCCTAATATCTAATCTAAATCCACTCCCTTTCAGTTTAAGGCCATTGCCCCTTGTCCGTGAGGCACGGCGGAATTTTCCTTAACTCCTGGGGAGCAGGACCCGGGGCGGCAGCTCAGCGCAGCCCGCGGAGGAGAAGGCGCCCAGGGAGCCGAGCCCCCTCCGGCGCCGAGCCGCCCGCCGTGTCCCGCTCTCGCCCGCGGGTGGCAGCGCGGTGGAGGGGAAAGTGGGCCCGGTGCCCGCCCGCCGCCGCCGCCGTCGTTCCCCGACGGAGGAAGGGGCGGCCCCGGCGCTCATTGGCGGGGGCGGGGCCGTTCGCGGTGCGTCACGGGCCGCCCCGGCCGCTGCTGCTCGCCCGCGGAGCGGCGCCGGGGCATGGAGGAGGCGGCGGCGGCCGGAGCTCGTGGAGCAGGTGCGGGGCGGGCGGCAGGCCGGCCGTGTCTGTCCGCGGGGCGGAGTGAGCGCGGGTGGGCGAGGGAGGCGGAGAAGCCCCCTCGGAGACACGACCCGACGGCCGGGCGGAGATGGCGGCGGAGCCGCGTGTGCGCGCCCTGCCCGGCCGCTGGCCGCTCTCCTCTGCGATGGAGTGGCGCGGCTGCCGTACCGGGGCCGGGCTTCCCCTCTGGAGCTCCGGGCTGGCGGTAGGGCTGAGGCTGCAGCGGGGGCGGCCCCGACCCGCCCGCAGCAGGGCGGTGGTCCGGGCTCGCCGGCGCCCGGTTGGCAGCGGCCAGAGCCGCCCTCGTCAGAGCCAGGCTCACGCCCCGTCCCTTTCCCCAGGTCCGGGCCCCGCGGGAGAGGGCGCAGTCATGGTGCCGCATCCCAGCCAAGAGCCCGCCCGTGGCTAGAGCCGGCCCCGGCCGGAGGGCTGCGGCGGGGCACCCTCAGCCTGAGGGCATCCCTCAGCCTGAGCTCCTCCCCGCTCGCCCCCGGCATGGAGCCGGGCGGCCTGGAGTGGCTGCTGGTGCCCATGCAGCAGCTGGTGTCCTGGGGCGCCGCGGGGGCCATGGTGTTCGGCGGCGTCGTGCCCTACATTCCCCAATACCGGGACATTCGGCGGACCCAGAACGCGGAGGGCTTCTCCACTTACGTCTGCCTGGTGTTGCTGGTCGCAAACATTCTGCGGATACTGTTTTGGTAAGTTGGCTGTGTTTCTGCTCAGTTCTAAAGGTTCGTACTTGCTTGCCAGCTGTAAAGCTTTGAGGAAATAATGTTGTACCTACATTTTCCCTTCTCTTGAAGATCTAAATGCTGTCTTTCCATCAGCGGGTGACTCTATTAAATAGAATGAACTGGGCTGGGAGCATAATCTGTTCCGCTTGCCAGAGCTGATTATCAGCACTGATTTCCAAGATGAAACTTTTTAACTTGTTGGTAAAGAGCTTTATGCCACGTCAGGTCTTTTTTCTTGCTGACTGTATTTTACATTTTTTATGCTCCTCTATCTCCATTTTCAGAGTGAAAGCTTCGGTACCACACACTTATTCTAGGGTCTAGTTGGCATTAACGTCACTGGAACACTTGCCATATATTATTGCATTTTCCCAGGATGCCAGCTGGCTTCAGAGGGGGTTCACTTGTAGCTCTTCAAGCACAACTACAGATGAAAATTTTCATTCTTGGATAAGCAATGAAAAGATGTGTTGCCTTTCAAAAGCAAATTTCTTTTGCTTTCAACACCACTTTCAATACTTAAGTTTGTTTCCAAATTTAGGTCTTGTGCTGCTGGACAAAGAAAATGTTATTAGGGCATGATTTCCATGAATCAATGTTATCAACATCTTGCTCGTTACTTCTGATTATATAGGTGCTACACCTCTGAGAATGTACTTGGGATACCTAAGACGAAATGGTCTGGGCAATTACTGCAACTAAGGACAGTTATTCTGTGATTTTTTTTTTTACTACAAAATAATGCTTTTTAATCCATAAAGAACTGATAGGTAACATGCCGAATCCACTTGTTTGTTTCCAGTTTCTTTTTAAAGAAACCTCCTCTGACTCAGTATAATGGCTTCCTGGGTTCTGCTACAGCAAAATGCAACATGTAAGTGCTGTGCTGGAGGGGAAAACAGGAGACCCTTTCTTGGCACCACTAGCTGGCAGTCAAACAGAGGAGTCAACACTAGATCAGAGCTACTTGTTGCGTTGGAACTGTATTTTCCTGGGGAGAAGTATATGGAGAAAGCAGAGAGCAGGAGAGAAGTAGAGGAACTGGCAGGAGGAGAAGTTAAAAGCCTGAGCTGACAGTTTTAGAGAGAGAAATAGTCTAATTTTTGGTTTTACTGGATGTAGTCAAAATAGAGAAGTTACTTAAACTTGAATGGAGATGCTGGCAGTTTCTAGGTAACTCATGTGAGTGCATCTGTTAAGTGAGACTCAGACTACGGAAGAACTGAAAGATCTTTAATTTGAAGTGGTTTTAAGTACATCTAGTTAAGAGATATGTGAAAGTATACATGCTGCAAGTAAAGAAAAGTTATAATTTGTCAATGTTGAAAGGTTTGTCAGTACCTCAAAAGAGAGGGAGAATGCAGTTATGTTGATAGGAGTGTGTAGTTGTTTTACTGTGAGTAGTTAAGCCACATCATAGTATCGCTCCCTGACATGTATAAGTGCTGTGTAAATTCTGGTCACCTTGGAGCTTGGCATGGAATGGCTTCACAAAGGAGCCTGCAGGAACCTTTCTGTCTGTACTGGCAATGAATTGTCTCTTTCTAGTTCTGCTGAACTAAAAGACAAAAGAGTACTTGCATAATGATAATTCAGTGTTCCCGGGAGAGAATATTTTGTCTGCCTAAAAAATTAGGCATCCCTTGTAGTTAGTGATAGGCACCAGCAAGTCATGAAAACAGCATTGAGGGTGGATGTTATCCTTGGGCATCTGGATGATTAAAGGAAGATCATAGAACAAGAGCCTGTGATTTCTGTGAACATGATTAAAATGCACCTATAGAGCATCTTGGCAATTCAATTTTTGCATTATTTGGTTAATGTCACCTATGGCCAATACATTATCTGAGACACAATGCTCTTGATAATGACATAAACAGCAGAATTAGTTTAATTGTGTACGTAATATTCTTTGGAAGAAATTAGAAAGTTTTTATTTATTTTGTTTTAAATGTTATTAAATAATTTAATCCATTCTGGTGCCAGGAGAGAACTGTTCCTACAAATAATTTTGTTCAGTATGTAATTTTTTTCCCCAAGTACCAGTTGATACCTCCTTCCCTTTAGCAAACCCAGTATTAATCTAAGTCTCTTTTCTGAAAACTTTACTGCCATATAGAGCTCCTGGTTTCATTTGGTTTCTCTTCATTACCTCTGCTTACTAAGCACGTGATTTGAGCCAGAGTAATTTTTTATGGACTTCCCCTACATACTGATCCAAAAATTAGTACTTAAATTGTTAGGCCTTAAAAACTTTCAAGTTTTAATAGTGTTGCTTTTCAGGACTTAATTATTTCCTAGGATGGCTGGTTTCTATTGTTTTTTGCTTGTTTGTTTTGTTTTTAACTTCAAAGACATTTCTATAATTTGTTTCTGTTGTTACTTCCAGGTTTTCCCTGAAATTTCATGTATTGAATTTGCGGCTCAGAAGGACAGACTGTTCCTGCCTGTTATGCCTTTTATGCCTCTTGATTTTTGCTCTTGGGTAGTGCTGTATTTGTATTACTTGTAACAGACCCAGTCCTCCCACCTTTCCCTTACAGCTTTATTATATTTCTTTCTCCTCAGCTATGGGGGCAATTCCTCTTTGTGGGATGATGGATTCCACAGGTTTCTCTAAATGTTATTTCAGAGGTTATCCTTTTTTGGTTTAATATCTGGTTTTGTAATGGGTTAAGTTTGACCTTTCATCTCCCCTCCAAATGGAGTATTTGCTTCCTAATCTTCTTGGCATGTTTTATGTGTCAACAGACACAGCTGGTGGATTGCTCTGTGATAGTAGTCAATGAACAAAGTACTACTGAGATCAAGGATAACAATCCTGTTTCCAGTTACCTGTTCTTACAAATTCTGTTTTTCTGATTAGATTGTCTTCAGTGGTAAGCCATCTTTTCAAGTCAAGAGAACTCAGTGCAGTGCCTCTCCTCCTTGTCTTTCTTACATCTAACCACTTAATTTCAAGATGTACCCAAAGAACTTCTAGTTTGCTAGTGATGACAACAGCACAGTATCCATTTTTCATGCTTCTCTTTCACACAATGTCTCAAAATGTCATCTTTAAAGAGATGTTTCTTCATTCAGTTCTGTGTGTTTGGCCTTGCTATGTTCCAGCAATGTGCCAGAACTTAGTGTAAAAACATTTGGAAAGGGTTGGTCTGGAAGACTGAAGACAGAGTATGGATAGCAATGGGCGTGATTCTACTTCACTTTATTTATGCATGCATGGCTTCTGTTTAGGATAAAGAAACTAGAAGTTTGGCCTTGTTAAAGTCTTTTACCGCTTTAAACAAGGTTCTTAAAAAAATTTTGAAAAGTAGGCAGTTTGTGCTTATAACATCACCCAAGGGAGTCTCTCTTTACCAGCATGAAGAGCAGACTTTGTGCTGTAGTAGATTTGATACAAATTTATTTTTAGTAGTAATGTATTGTTACAATTTTATCTAACACATCAAAGCAACATTTATTTTTAGGGTGCCAGTATATATGCTGGTTATGATTTATGACTGCATCAGTTGCCCCTTTGTTTAGTCCTGCCGTTGTCAGTACTGCTTCGCCTGTCTTCTCCAGCCCCACAGCCGGGGGAAAGTCTGCACTGTGGATAGACATTGAGAGGCAGTGCAGAACTCCAGGCCTTTGTAATTTTGGTGCATATGAAAGTATGATCTGCTCCAAAAAAACCCCAATAGCAATTTTCTTCCCTCTACATTTTTAATTAAACACTTCATTACCGTTTTTGATAGCTTGTGCCTTATGTCTTAATTTACTTTCTTGAGTTAGCTCTTTGTTCTTGCTCAAGGGATATACCCTGAGCTTTGAGGTGATTAATTACCTGTTTAAGCTGTCCCAGACTGTTTGGAAGTTGTGGGGTGGATCCAGAGCTCCCTGTGGCACTAGACCAAGATGCACCCAGCTTCTGGGTTGGTGTGACCTGCACGCTGCCAGCTGAGTAGCTTTGCACTGTCATGATGGAGAATAGGAATGAGAAGGCGGGTGAGAGTTGTGTAATCAGTTGGGGGTGGAGGATGCAGAAAAACTTACTTGTGAGTTCTGACTAGTCCCTCTCTCTCTTTGCTGTTTCTTTTTTAAAACATCTTTTTATGAAGAGATAAATCACAGTTTCTTCTAGTATTAAAATGAGAATAAATAGCTAGAGGAAAAGGAACTGTGGATTTCTTAGAAATCAGCATAGACATTTTTATATGTATCTTGACTAAGTGCAGCCAAAAGTACTTATGTGGCCTGCTACCCCCAGAAGTTTTTTGGGATGTTTTTCAGTTTTACGTTTTGTAAAATGGATGTAATTATAAAATAGGGTTTGTATATTTTCCAAGAAGACAATGTTCTTTCCAAAGGTTTTGAGCTACAGTTCTGTGGGACACTGTCCTGAAACTCATACAGCAGTGCCACAGAAATCCAAAACCAGAAAATAAAACCATCCAGTTTTGGAGTTTTTCTGACAAAATAGTTGCCTTAAGGCAAACTGTGGGAACAAGTTCTGACAGCCAGGGACAGGATGGAGACCATGGACTGTGTTATTTTTAAGCAAAGGTAACTCTCTACCCATTCCACATCAGTTGACCTGAAACAAAAAGTTTTCTTAAAACAGCAATATCAGTAGAACTGGGAGCTCTCTGTGCTGTAGTCAATGGAATAAACCACCTGTTTAAGAACAGAAGTTTAGAGACTCAAGTATGGAGCTGGAGGTAATTTATATAGAAATGGTGAAATTGCTCTTGTCAGGGGTAGATTCCTAGATATCCATTATGCTGTAACACCTACAGTGCCACATGTGGACCAGATCCCTTCTGTCCGGTGTTGCTCTGGCTTTGGAAAATAAAACTGTGATGTCTGAAGGACTTTCTGCAAGAAAGAGAAACTTGTGTTTTTAAGGCTTCTGTTACTAAAATGGATCTTGCCAACTTTTACCATGTGGCATGATGCTATGAATCAAGCTGACAGAATGACTACAACCTTGAAAGATTGTCTTATGTATGGCCTGCTGGTGTAATCTTGCTCAGATATTGGGAGCAAAAGTGTTATGCAATTCTTCCTCCTTTGTTTAAGTGTCAGAGAGCAGGGATAAGATGTGCTACTTTTTTGTGCAGAAAGTAAAGTACAATTTTGTATGCCCAAGTGAGGAGCTTGGTTTGGGATTATACATTAAGTCTTGGAAGTTTACATGTCAGGAGGAACCTTGTATTAAAAGATCCTGTTGCAAAACTAATTTGTTTCTTCTTCCTGCTTAAATCCTACAGGTTAAATTCTGTAATTGTACAGGATGACTTTCAGGACAGCTGCCACCCTGCTACCCTGGCTGTGTGTCATTATCCTGTAGTGTGTGGTGTATCCTGTGGGCTTTCCATGTTGCCTAGAATCAAAAAGAGCTGAAAAGCAGACAGCAGATGAAAGCTGGAACAGCATCCAGGAGTGTAGGAGGAAACAGAGTGGTCAGAGTGATGGTGATATGGCTGCACCAAAAGCAGTCAGTTTCTTTTCAAAGATGTCTTAGGAAAAGCGATAAGCAAACCTTATATGTTTGGTCTGGCTTAGGCTTCTTTTTCACAATTGGCATTTGCTGTTTCAAGTAGGCCAGGACTGGAATAGCAGGATTATTGCAGAATTGAATTGTACCAATGGAATTACGTAGTTTTCTCAATAACTAGTTAGTCTCTGCTCTGGCTTGAACATGCAATTCTCTTGTCTTCAACACCTTGAACAGGCATTAGTCATTTAAAGGCTGTGGAAACGCTAATTACATGTAGGCCCCTCTCCCCCTTTATTTGCATATTTGGCTAGTACAGGAAGTAAAGGGTTCTTTTGTTTTTACAAATTTAGTGAACAATGGAAAATCTTTTTGTCTCTTTACAATCTGACATAGGAAGCCTGAGTTCCTTGAATACTGCAAGTGTTGCTGTTCACTTTGTTACACAATATTGTAGTTATGGGATGAAAATGTAGAATAGTGGTGGTGACCCCTAACCCCCTGGACTTCAAAGCTGATCTTTTGCGCAAGCCTGTGGTAGTGTCCTAAGGCTCTTCATCTTTCTCTCATAAGATGCTCTAATTACCTTAATGTTCCTCCTCTCCTGGCTCCTGCTTACGCAGAGACAGGAATAATGTCTGTGAGGCAGAAAGGAAACAGAACAAGGAATGGCAAGCTCTCCCTGCAGGGCTTACATCCCGTAGTGCTCCTGGCTCAAGCTGGCCTGAGGAGTCTTAAACTGGATTAGTGTTGCTGTGGCAGGCCCTGATATCAATGCAAAGTAGGGTAAGCAGCTTGAGTGGTGTTTGTGTCCATGATCCTGAGCAAAATCAGTGTTCTGGCTTTACTTTTACAGCTTTGAGAACGCAAGAGTGGTCCTTAACAGTGGTATTCCTTCAGTTTTGCTGCCCAGGTAGTGTGTAATCCATGTGGTGTAATTTACTCTGCCTGATGTTTTCCTGTATATATCATCTAGTTTAGAGGGTTGTGTTGCCTGCAAGACTCATTCTGGGGTTTGGTGGTTGGGGAGATACACTTCACATGAGTGTGTTTTGTTGTATAACCTTTGTTGTCTTTGACTGGATGGTTGTGAAAAACCCTACAGGTGGTTTACATTGTTTGAAGTTCCCATAAGAATTTTTAAGCTTCCATTTCAACTCTCTTACATGTTGTGAGTTTTGTTTTGCTTTTTTTCTCACCTAGTGTTTAAGGGGAGGGGGTCTTCAGCAGTCCTTGAATCTCATGACGAATTGTTGTGATCAGACAAGCAGGCAGCTATGCTTACTTGTGTTTGTAGTGAGTGGGTATTTATACTGCAAGCAGTATTTATGTGGGGCACCTATTAGTGAATGACCAATAATCTCATCAGCAGGCAGAAACTAACCTTGCAGTGACCTGTGGCTGGATTTACTGTCATAATAGCTTCTAACTTGTGCTGCTAGCTCAGCGCCTTTTAAATGCATTATTGTATTTTTACATGCAAATACCTTCGTAGTTGGAGATGGTTTTTCTAAACTTGCTTATAGGTTTTTCTAAACCTTTTCTAAACCTGCTTAAGGTTTTTCTAAACCTTATACTTAACTGCTCTATAATTCTCAGTAAGTCTTCCCCATATTTTTTCTCAATCCTGAGTAAGAGACAAATACCATAGTATTGAATTCCAGTAGATGAGGGGAACTTGGCCACAGTCAGGAACACAGGCTGAATCAGCTCTGGAATCATGAGCCTGGGGCATAGGCTAGGCCAAACTTCTGTTCTTTTCCCCTGCGTTTTAAACTAGTGCAGTTAAAGCCTTACCCAGAGCACACACTGCCTATGATTATGCTTATCAGCTGTGTTCTTTGTTTCCTTCCTCATAGTGTCCTCTAATTTGTTTCAGTAATGGCTCCATCGAGGGTAGAAAGAAGTAGGAGAATAAAGGTCATAGAACTTGTTCCTGCAGTAGTTACTGGTGGGCCCTCTGGCAGTACTGTGGAGGCTGAAGGGGTTGTACTTTTCCTCAGGTATATGCCATTAGGCAGGAAATACTTGGCCGTTTTCACTGATGTGGCTGCTGGGCTCTCCTGCACAGGATTTCCAAGGAAGCTAGTCAAGAACTTTCCAGTCTCTCTCCTGTTCCTTGTTAGTTGAGTTGTAGCAAAAAATCTCTCCCTGGTGAATGGCTGCTGTGGAAACACAGTAGTGTGAGACAGCACGATGGTGAACCTAGCTGGTTTTTACTACCATGGAGCTCAGCCGTGAAAGTAGCCCAAGCATTAACAAATTACATTTTGCCGGGGTGCTGTAAAACAGGAACTGTTCAAGAAAAGAATAATTGCCATGCCTGTGAGACTTGGGACTTGTTCAGCATGAACAAAGATTGACCTTAGTAACTGTGGTGTTAGGGAATTTAGAAAGCCAGTGTGCCTCACGGTGGGGGTGAGGGAGCTGGGGAGCACAGCAATATGTTCTGACCAAGCCGCTTCCTCAGCATCTGTGTCTTCAAGGCATAAAACCTGGCAGAACTGACCCAGAGAAGCAGCTCACTGTGATGTGTGTGTCACCTTCCTGTGGTAGATGCAATGTGCTTTGAGGGCTGTGCATGATAAGCTTCCACCCTTTATCCCTTATGCACTTACTGAGCATGTGTTGGGGATTGCTGAGCTTTCATCAAGTAATGTAGGAAGAGGATCTTGGAGCATTACTGATCTCCACTGAAGAGTTCTCCTTTTCCTACAGTAGAATCTTACGCAATCACTTGAGAGTGAGCTCTTCAGGCAAGACTGGCCGCAATCCAAGTACACCACCTGTGTTGTGTGAAGGAAGTGCTGGAAGCCCCCATGACATGTCATCTGTACTTCCTTACATCCCCAGTCTTGGACCAAATAAGACAAAAATTTATTAAATAGTTGGTGTATTCTGAAGACTTGGCTTTTCCACTCAGATGTCTAGACAGGGCTGTGGGTATTTATTTATTTATAGGGCAAGTGCTATTGTGTTTATGACTTAATTAAAAAATTAAAAATTGAGAAAGGAAAGCTTTGCACAGAGGTCCATGTGAAATCTTTGGAGTGTGTGTGTGATGAGCACACATAACTGGTGTTAATGTGGCATAACTCTCTGGTCTCTCCGTACTGACTTACTGCTTAATGAGTGTGATTCGCCTTTCAAAACAATAGGTTTGCTGCTGACTTTTGAAGCGAGGACTTAAGCTTCTTTCTTCAGCATCTCTAGGATCAGTCCACTGGGATGTTGAAATAAGGTTCTCAGATACTTCTGCTCTGAGCTACTGTATGTGCAACTAGGTCTGTGTGGTGACTGACTTCCTCAGCCTTCTCATACCTGTTACTGTTAGCATTGCCTTTTCCAGTGCTTAGATGTTTTACATACTTTCTTTTCCTTTTCTAGGTTTGGAAGGCGTTTTGAATCCCCGCTTCTGTGGCAGAGCATTATCATGATCATTACAATGCTACTGATGCTGAAGCTGTGCACTGAAGTTCGTGTGTCCAATGAGCTGAATGTGAAACGCCGCTCTTTTGCAGGTCAGTGATGGGAATTGGCTTTTTTAGGATAAATGTTTCTGAAAATATGCTGTACTCAGTACAAAAGTTTTGTCTTGCAGTTCAGTCTCCCCACTGTAGCATCTTCTGAACTTCTTTTTGAAACTGCCTATTTTCCAGATAAAAATATACAGCTGAAATTTTATTTCAGACATGTCTTGGTTCAGTCTAGAAATTGAGTTCTCCCTAATATTTCACACCACATTCTGAATATAGAGCTGGTTGTTATGCTGTTCTGCTAGCCTGGATTTTTAAAAAGATCTTGGCTGGAGTAAGAAGTTACTCAGCTCTACTTTTAACCAAATTCTTAGTTATGATCTTACACTATTATCTAAATGTTAAAATTGCAAACATTTGCTTTTGTAGATAATACTTTTCTATTTACTTGAGGTGTTACTGACTGTCAAAAAACCAGGTGCTTCTTATCACAGTTGCAAAACTATCTCCTTTTGTGTACCATTTCCTTTGGCTTTAGTGCGGGATTAGTTGGGATTTACAGGAATTTTCCCACATTTTTTATTTTGGTTAATTTTGATAATTTCAGTTAGGCCAGACTATTACTCTCTATTAAATAAAATGTTCTGTCTTTGTGCTAAGTCCTTGTTTTTTTCGCTGCGGATAAAAAATGTGAGACGGGTAGGTTTTTGTATCTCTGTGTTGACTTTGACTTACAACATTTTATGTAACAGCTTATTACCAACAAGAACAGAATTAACACTGTCAGCTTTCTCTCAGTTGTTTTGTCATTAAGGATGTATAATTTATTCTCTCCATCTGTTCTCTTCCACACTCTCTAATAATTGAGGGTCTGATCCAATTCCAGATATCCACAGCCATCATTAGAAGGCAGCAGCTCCTGGCTGTGCAGTAGGGTAATTAATCTAATAGCTAAGGAAGTTACTTCCATTCCTGCTCATTGTGGAGTGTAGTGAGAAGCTATTCAGGTAAGTGAATTCGTGTGGAAGTGGAGCTACACTCCATCTTCTAAACACAAGCTGCTGTGTTCACCAGGGTTTTCAGTCTGGCAGGATGAACGACTTAAAAACTACTTTCAGCCAGATTTAGCAGCAGATAAAATCCAGGAAGCATTTGGGAGGGACACGTATGATTTCTTCCTCCTTTGCTGTTTGCACTAGCATTTTGTGGAGTGACGGAGAGGTTTCTCTGTTTGCCCTTTCTGGAAGGAAATTGTTCTTGTGCACATTTATACACACACACTTTCAGGCTCCTTCAGTAAACTTTGGACAGAAAAGGGAGGCCCTTCAGTTTAAAATATAGTGCTCTTTAAGCAACTCTCCCAGAAAGACATTCAGTCTCCTAAGGGGTAATCAGTCCTTCCCTTGACAGATGACAGAAATTCTTTAAGGTTGCATTGTGTTATTTAATCCTTTTTCCTAAAACTCAGTTTGTCATATGGAATTTGAGAGACTGATTTTTACCTACTTGTGGTCCTTAATTATTTATTTTCATTGAAAGGCTTGCATCCTCCCACAAACACTGAGAATAGTTGGAATATTTTTCTTGCATGAGATTGATTTTTACAAGGGACAGCTGTATGATGGCTCAGAATAAATGTACAGGTGCATACAAATCTCCTTTCAAGCTCGACAGAATGACAGGTTTCAAGCACAATACGAGTAGGAGTGCAAACTGCATTTCTAATCATACACCTAATCTTATCTCTAAAGTTTTATGGTGATCTAGGCAAGCTGATAAATCTGTGTACTTACTTTCTTTCCCTGTAGCTTACTGGGGTAGTGAAGAGCTAGGTTTGAAGTCATTGTATTTGGTTAACCTTGTAGAATCCTGAGGGAAGGTACACCATTTCTGTATGATAATATAATTATTATTTCTCACATGGCTGGTCTTGATTTTAAATGTTTTTCTTTTCTGTCCTCCCTTTGAATGTTTTTTCAGCAAAATAATCCAAAATATTTAGAAAGAATAGAATATTTCAGTGGAAGGGAGGTTGCTGTTTTCTTATATTATTGTTAAATGTGGTATTTCTTCCAAGTGACATAAGTATATGCTTACCAGTATGTTTTCAGTTATGTGGGAATTGCTGTTTTTCCTTTTGTTTTTATTTTTCTCACAAATTAAGTCCCTTAAGTAATAACTAGTTCAGAAGGAATCTGCTTCCTATCTTGATGCATTAAGAAACAATCTCTTCAAATCCTGACAAGCTTGTTCTGTATACTTTAGTGTGTTTTCTGGTGTTACTGGCTTAAAGTACCCAAAATGTCAATAACTATTCAGAACATACAAAGCCATTCAGTCAATTTGCTTGTACTTTGATTTGTAGTTTAACTATTATAGTGTGAGAAATGCAGTCTCCCTAGATTTTCTAGCAATGTTTGATTCTTTTTTTTTTTTTAGACTCTATATAGAAAACTTAAAAAGATTATATGAGTTTTCTTAAATTTTTCGCTTCTCACAGTTACGTCTCAATTACGGGATTTCCCCCCGCTCCTTTTTAGTATTGGAAAATGAAATAAAGTTGAAAGTGGTGCAACCCATCTTTGTGCTGTTGCTGCCTTCTCTGATTTTTTGTTTGGGATATATAGACGTTATCCTTCAGTACATACTGATTAAAAACAGAGAAAGTGCTGTTCATATATCCAACTCTTCTGTTACTTTTTTCTTAAGTAAAACTTGGACTGTTTTTAACAATTCAGATTGGGAAAAGCCAGCACCCAAACCAGGCAAAATACAAAACCAACAAATAGCCCAATTTGATTTTAAAATCTCCAGTGGCAGGACATTTCTCTCCCATGTAAATGAATGCTTTTGAAAGCTACATGAAGAAGTCTCTTCAGCTGAAATCAGCAGACATGAACAATAGCTTCTCATATTTTATCCTGTATTTAACCTCACTGCATCTTAACTGCTCTAATGCAGATCTCCTGGTACCGTTGTTGTGGTAGAACAGTTTTCCATATTTGTTCTGAAGTTTTAAAGTTGTATCTGTGCAGCCATATGTATGCTGCATTGTTGGCTCAGTACAGAAAGGGCCTGACTTTTTGTTAATTTTGTTGTTGTTTTTCTCCAAAGTATTGTAGTATTTTGGGGCATGATGGTGCTACCATGCTAAAGAGCTGAATACTGAAATGCAAAAAGGTTCATGTGCTATGTCTTGACTTAAGAGCCAAGAGGTGGCTGAAGCAAGGTGGCTTCATAGATACAGACAGCTGAAAACATCTGGTTACTTTTTGGGAATGTTGGTGGGCCAGAGCAGTTTCTTCATATTCTTGGAGAGACAGACACTCTATGAAGAACCTTCTTTGTCTTTCCCCAGATCAGCATCCCTCCTCTCTCCAGCAAAGATTCTAGTTATGCCCAAGACATTGTGTGACAGATTTCAGTATTTGAACTATACTGAAGACCAGTGGACAGCATTTGTTGAAAGGAGACAGTTGGACATCTCTCCTTGCTTGTGCAGCCCAGGCTCCACAAGTAGAACATGGATGCCTGTGTTTTTACATGAAGATGATTTCCTCTTGTCATTAATCTAGTCTTGCTGGTTGACTTAAAATGCTTTATAACTTGTATCTTATTATAGCACTCTGATCCTTTAAAGAGCTTTGGTTTCGGCACTGGAAAACTCTTGTGTAATACGTGGTTTTCAGCTGGCAGAGGAAGGTTAGAGTGAAAAAGGTTTAGCATACAGCATGGTTGCAGATGAAGTCTGTTCTCTCCTTCTTGTTGTTGGGTTTTGTGACAATATTTTTGAACAGCATTTTCCACCAGAGGCAAGGCAACTACTGTCTCAGCTGTCTATACATACATATGCACACCCCCGATATTGCTGAGGTAACATCTTGTGTTCTCTGATCATGAAAAGTTGGAGTTTATGTAGGCTAAACTAAGAATCAAGCTGTCTGTTTCATTGCTTTTTAAGCCTTTATTTTCTGCTCATAGGTACACTGCTGCTGGGTTGTGCACTGGGACTGCTCTGGGACTTCCTACTGCTCAGTCCTATCTTAATATTGTGGGGTGGGAGCTTATAGAAAGCATGGGGACTAAAATTTCTGACATGTTTTGATCTGGCTGTTATTTTTTAATGAATAAAATGTACTAACTGACTAAACTGTAACTCAAATAACCACTGTTGCATTTAATCATGAAAGTCTGTCTTTCCTTTCTTTTTTGTTTTTTCCCTTCAACTCTTTATGTAGCTGCAGATAGTAAAGATGAAGAAATCAAAGCACCTCCCAAGAGATCCTATCTGGGTATGTACTGTACAAACCCATTCTGCATGAAGTTTCCCCCTTAACTACATATTTCATGATTTGCTACTTTTTGTGATCATTTTTGGAAATGATTGCATGATCATTTCTGTAGAGAATATTTGCATTACTTTTCTTGACATACTAAAACATGGTGTCTGATTTTTTTTTTCTTTAATTTTTCACCTGCCCACTTTTAAATTTCATGAAAAAGAGGAAAAGATGCTTTCAGCTCTATTTCAGAAACCAGTTCTTTGAAGGCAGATGAATTGATCACATTGTGTGTTTCAAGGATATCTTCCTTACAACTTCCTCAAGCTGGACAAACAAAATATTACATGATACAGAGATCCACCTCTTTAGACTCAGTTGTCTTCTTTCAGCTCTAATGCTTTAGGAAACTATGAAATATACAGAAGCATCTTTTAGCAGTGTGCAGAACGCTAGGTAAGAAATTTCACACAACACTTGATATTCTAGCAAAGTGCCTGCATCCTTGTGAACATTCCTCTCTTTTTCATTCTAGAGAAGCCTCAGAATTTCTGTTTGGGAATTAGTAATACCCAAGGTGTAAGCTTCCAATCTTCAGTTTCAGAGTTGAAATCTTACGTTGTTTGATTTGCCTAATGAAAAGGAAATATTAGGTGCAAACCAGCCTTGCAGTATTTTTTTCACTGTTAATAGTTTGGAATGACAATTTTAGTCAAGTCATTGTAATTTTGTTTTAAATTAGTTGAGTTATTGCATTGAAGAAGTTACACTGACACAGAAGTTCCCCAAAGTCAACTTTTAGACTGATTTTAACTGAACTGATTCACAATCTTCCACTGGTACCTGTTGTATTCTGTTGCAGTTCTTGAGTTAGTGAGGGATCAACTGGCAGTATCCAGGGCACAGAAGAACATTATTGTGGCAAAAGGAGAGTCTCTGTGTTTTTCAACACCCAGTTAATCAAGCTGGAGTTAGCTCTGAGAAGCTGCCCAAGAGTGATATTAACCTGAGTGCTTTCTGAAGCTGTAGGGCCATCCCTACTTAGGTTAAATAAGGCCTAAAAGCAATCTCGGGGAGCTCAGCAGGAGTTCAGTTCTCCTTTAATGAGTTTTAATTAAAACATCTGCTCAAGAAGAATGAATTGGTATTTTAATTTCCTTTGAATATTTTAGTGGTATAAAAACCTTTTCAATATATTTTTTGGCTTCAGAAATTATGATATCACTTTCTTTTTCTGGTCATGTTGTAAATTATGTTTGTAATTGAAGATGATCCATGAAAGCTATTTCATTATAGTGCTGTTGAACAATTAATCTGAATTTTAGGTGAACTGGTTAGATTAATACAGAGGACATTTGTTTGGTGCCTCTCCTTGAATAGGAACTGAGCTCCTAGAGATTGCTTTTAGGTTTGTTTTATTGTCAGTAGTTCAAGAAACCACATAATACCACTGTTTTTCCACGTTATCTGAAATAAGCCTTTGTCTCTGTCATATGACTCTTAAAAGTGACTTTTTATCAATCAGTACTGAGAGAGAGTTGAGGCTATGGGGGAAGGTTACTGCAGTTTGAGTGACTTAAAAATTTACAGTAAGGTTGGCCCCAGGGTATAGGGTTTTCTGATTCCATACAGAAATAAAATGATTTCCCTTTTTTTCTTGGCGAAGGAAAGATTAAAAAGAAATAGCTCCAGATTTGAAGGATTAATGCTTTATTTCCTTTGTTTTCTAATTCAGGTGTCTAGTTCTACCTAGTGCCAGGTAGCATGGCAACTGCTGACACTGAGCAAGCTGCAGTTGAAATTTGTAGTTTTGCTTGCTTCTTGTTTCATGATGAGATGATTTAGAACAAATGTGAATAAGTGTATTAATCTGTTTTGCTAAAATACAAATGCCATAGATATATTTTGAGCCCTGTGAGTGTTGGAGACTGTTGGGGTAACAAAATTGCTAAGGAAGTAACAAAATACTACCATTGCTCCAAAGAGCCAGTACTGTTTAAAGTTGTTCAGATTGGCTTCAGTGTGTGGCAGGTGAGCCTCAATGTAGATGGGACTTGTTGGATTTTTTTTTTCCTTCTGAGTAGACAGTTAAAAATATTGAAAGACATTTCTGTGATTTCCTTCCCTCTCTGAAGATGGTTTTAAAACTTGCTGTATTCCTGAATCTTTGAAACTCATGAAATAACATTAAATTTTAAATCACGAATAATAAAAACCAGTGGTAATGTAACAACAAAAACTTAGATTCTTCGAATACCTGTTGCAAAATACTTTAAACTACTAAACATTTTTAGGGGGAAATGTAAAATGTGTGTATAGTTGATTTTGCAGACTTATATCTGCATAATTATGAGGAGAAAATATTAATCTAGCAGGTACAGGCATCTGCTGCATGGTTTCCACTGGCAGTGTGACAGCCTGGTGAATAACTCACACTTCCACCTCTCCTTTTGTCCATGCTCTTTAGTTAGCTCAGAGCATCAGATGGCTCGTGTTGTTCAACACCACCACCACAGTGTTGACATATTCTAGTACAGGACTACTGCATTTACATGTATTACATCCATGAAGGATGTAAACTTTATTTAATCAGCTTTCTGACTTCTGTTCAGTGTTAGGTCTGTTTGGGTTCAGTGGGGCATCCTGCACAGCTTGTGGGTGAGCACTGTGTTTTTCCAGGGGTGCTCTGTAAGTAACATGCACAATATGCTTCTCTGTCCAGCCCTGACAGCCTGAGCAGAACTGGGGACACAGCAGAGGCACAGCTTTCCTCACTGGTTGTGGGCAGCCCCTGGGTTTCATGGAAAGCACTTGACTTCTACACTGTGCTGCCCAGTAGTTGAATTCCCTGTACAGCTGGAACAGTGAGAGCAGAGTTGTTGCGAGGCTGTCACTGCCTCTGTCTGTGCATAACTGACCATGGAAGTGCTCTTGGAAGGATTTTGATCCCTCCTCCCCAGGATTATATGTATCCTCATTAGACTAATTTCAGAGTGCTTTTGTTGATATTTTAGGGAGGATGTCCAGGAGAAGGGATTGTAATGGCATGTCTGTGAGAAAATAGGATACCAAAAAGGTTTGGTTTGGTTTTTTTTTTTTTTGTTTTTTTTTTTTTTTTTTTTTTTTTTTTTTTTTTTTTTTTTTTTTTTTTTTTTTTTGCTTGTTTTGCTTTGTTTAGTTTTGTGGTTTGTTTGATGCTTTTTTAATTTTAAAAAAAGGTTGTTTTTTTAATTATTAATTTAGTTGTAGTTGTTGAAGAATTCAGGTCTCCTTTGCCTGAGAAAATAGTACCTGTCTGCATTGACACTTTGGTTGTAACTCTGTTTATGATGGGAACAGTTATTTCCCCATGTCATTCTCTATATCAATTTTTAGATCTTTCAGGAGACAAAAGAGAGTAAGAAATAGAGATTATAAGGATGTAGGGGCAATTTAAAATTTGTTTTAATTAAATATTTAAGTGGTAAACATTGGTGGCTTTTAAAATACATAATTGTGGTTTCTTTTTAGTTGGTGTTATAAATGAGACCAACACAAGTCTGGAAAACAGTTTGTCTTTACAGGTGTAGGTCTGTGTGGGAGGTCTAAGTTACTTACTATTCAAGAATTTCAAAATAATTCACTCCAAATAGAACGCTAGTGATTTTTTTTTTAAGGAAATTAGAAATTGTTGGCATACAGAACAGATAACCTTTTTTTTAAAAAAAACAAAACTACAGACACAGAGAGAGGGAATAGCTTCATTTAAAAAGTTGTTCCTTTATTTTCATAGGGAATTTGTCCTGAACCATTGCAAGTTCAACACTAAAATAATTTTCTTTCAGAAAACGTGAGAAAAATGGGTTTGGATCAGTCTGTTTTCTGGGACCAGTTTTATGTTTCCCAGCAGATACTCTCTTTCAGGCTTTGAATTTCCATTCAGTGTAAATCTTTCTTCAGCCCCTCAGGCTAATAATAAATAAAAGTTTTCTGGTCCTTTCTGTCCTGTTGAAAATGTTGGTTGGGTAGGAGGACATACCTTTTTGCAGGCTTATCTGGTGTTATTCAGAAGATCTAAAAGGGACTGAAAAGTTTAAATTCTGTATTCCCAAGATACCTTTTCCTTTCAGAAAAGACAGCTGGGAAGAGAAAAACCTAAAGAATGATTGTTGAGACCTCTGAGCAGCTATGATCCCTGCCTTTGGCAGTTTGCACTTTCCTTAAGGTGAGAGGTGCAGAAATACACACAGCCTCTACAGTGAGGTGGAGGCATGAGGCCAGTTTGTTTCCTGCCTGCCTGAATGCTATGAAAGCACATTGCTGACCACAGAGGTCAGGAATGCATTTTCTTTTATCTTCCAATTTCCCTATGCTAGAGGCAACTGGCCCACGTGGTTCTCTAGAGGGAGGAGCAAGGGGAGAGGGAGAATTGCAGTGAACCCACAGACTTGCAGATGAAGTGGTGAGGAATCCAGATGGACAAGTCACTTTTGTAATGCATGGTACAGAGGGGGTTTAGGCCTGAGAGAGGTGGTGGCTTTGCATGAGAGTTAAGGTGGTCTCCTTTAGAAAACTTAAGGGTATTTCTTTTCATGGGATGCATGAATGAACTGGACAATAGAAGTGGAAGAGACTGACATTAGCTGCACAAGTTATATGTAAAGTATGAGGCAATAGGTTCCAAGTCTTCAGCTGATCTTGGGTGTATTGTTCCATTCATGAACTGCAGACTTATCAGTAGTTGTAGTTAAGCCATAGGGAATAATCCTGTGTTGTGGGCTCACCCTGGCAGGCAGCTCTTCCCAGAAGAGCCACCCACTCACTCCCCTGCAGTGGCTGGGAGGGGAGTGACAGAAGGCTAGAAGTGATAAAACTCCTGGGTTGAGGTAAAAATACTTTAAAAGGTGAAGAAAAAGATGTGCATACAGGAAAAGCAAAGTAAGGATTTAATTCTCTATTTCACATCAGCAAATGTTCAGACATTTCTAGGGAAGTAGGAATTCATCATGGGACATGATGGAGAAAAAAATACATAATTTCAGACATCTCTGCTTCTTCCTTCTGAGCACGCTGCTTACACTTTCTGTGATCACTTGATGAATGTGTGAGCCAGCACAGGCAGGCTCTGCTGTGATTTGATTATCTCCAGAACAGGGCAGGAATCTCAGGCATGTTTGATATGGTGCCTGCTATCACAGACCTGTGTTACCTAAACACAGATGCTTGAGTTGCCTCTTGGAGAAAGGTGAGGTGATGAAATGTGGTTTATATCCAAAAAAACCCACAGCATTTTTTAGAGTCCAAGAAATGCCAAGGACTCCTGTCTTAATTCTGCTTTCTATTTTAGCAGTATTTGAGAGCTGTGGAGCACCTGTTACTTCATGCTAGCACATGGGTCCTCCTTCTCAAGTTGAAGTCTTATGTTCTTAGTCAGCATGCTTCTTAGTGGATTCTTACTGGGTCTGCCAGTTATCTGAAAATGGAATGACATGTATCTGCCAGATAAATAGCTTTTTTGGCTGCTGACCTGCTGTTTTCGTTATGCAGGTAGCATAACTCAGAGGAGAGAGATCTTACTTGGGTGGTAATTCTTAGTCCTTTGGTCCAGAATTTTGGTTAGTACAATGATGGTCGAATAGGTTCCTACTGATTTTGGGGTTTGTTTTGGAACTTAGATATTTTACCTTTATTTAAGATAAAAGTAGAAATGGTAGACAGAGGGGTAATGTCCTGTAATAGTCAACTTGGGGAAAATGTGGTTTTAGCTGTGCAAGTTCTTGTAGTACAAGAGAGCTCTGTGAGCTTTCAGCTCCTTTCAGTTTGGAAGCTGCTTTTCTCCAAGTTTAACGTGTGTATCAGTTACAACAGTTAAACAGGAAGAATAGTTGCCACCTGTCAGGTCATGGTTGCCTGTGGGATGGAGAATGGAATGAACACTCACCATGGAATGTGGATAGGTGAGTTGCATTTCTGGTTATGTTTTTATCAGGCAATGAACCCAGCAGTTCTAGAGTCTGTAATTTTTGATAATCATGAATGAATTGTAGTTTCTAGACTACTTGTTTGGCAATTTTACAAAAAAAATTTCATCTTTTGGGCTTCACTCAGAGATCAGAGGTGGCATCTTTGGCAGTGAAAACCTTATCTGGCCAGTAGTATTTCTCTCCTTAGTTTGTATGTGGGAGGTGGTGACTAGTGGTTGTTTCATATTAGTCACACGTTTTGCACTAGCAGAGTTGATACACTATACAAGTTATTTTGCTTTCAGTATAAATGCGGTAGAAAAATGCAGATTCCTGTGCTTTTGAGAGCTTTGTTGTAAAAAGTACTCTTTCAAAACACCTGATAAATCGGAACTGCCATCTGCAACTTCTTTCAGTTATTAAACTGAATCCTTTGAAGCCTTAAGGACTGAAGGGGTTATTCTGATCTTGTGTAATGTGGACCATAACATTTTGCTTATATTTTATTGTAGTGCATACAGTAACTTGGGGTCAAACTGGTTCTTCTTCACAGTTTAAAAATTACCCATTCTTAATCAGCAAGGTTCAAAGTACCACTTCGTGAAATGAAATGTTCTCCGTTTTTAAATTTTTAACAGGTTACCGTTGAACAAAGTGGACTAGATGTCCTGCAGAAGTCTTTTCCCATCCAAACTGTTGTGGAATTGTAAATAAAATATTTGTAATTTCCTGTCAACTGTATTAGCTTTGTAATATTTTGTATAACATTTTAATTCATTTAGCTTCTGTCATTGGGGGTAATCAAAAAATATACATATTCTCTATCTCTAAAACAGGGAGTTGAGAAGGCATTACCTGTGTTTACTTGTTGTCAGGGCAGGGAACCTGGAGGACAGTGTTCTGTTTTTGCTGCTACTGCGTTTTAAAATTATTATTTAGCTCCCTTTAAGTTTTCAGCTTACAGACAGTAGGGAAATAGCCAAGCGCAGACTTATACCATCTCTTATGAGTTAGAGTTGTTTCAGGAAGATGTTATTTGGTGCTAGAACAGTATGTTTGGACCTAAGCCTTTTGACCCCTTCTTTGCACCAGCCTTGCTGCTGCTTTTGAATGGCTTTGACATGAAAATGTGGCTAGGTTTTTGTTTTATGAACTTCTTAATGCAGTTTACAGTGCTTGTGTTAATAGTTAAACAGGATCTGCCAGGCTCAATGTAGCATATGAAGGGCCCATGCCTATTTCAAAAGCCTACCTGCTGCAAGGATAAAGAGGATGGAGAGGCAGGCACGGGTTAGGTAGAGTGAGGTAGGTTTGTGCAGCACGAGGAGCACACTGCAGTGGTAGGGAGAGCTGGAAAGAAGCAGTGCAGCTGTTGTTCTCCCAGCCTGTCTTTATTAAAAAAAAAAAAGAGTGGGGAGGGAAAAGAAAAAAATTATCTGCTACCAAGAAATTTCAGTTTTTCCTTAAGTTGAGGGAAAACCGTTGCTCAGTCTGGGGAGAAAAAAGAGAGGTGGTGAAGGTTGCTCCCCAGCCTGGCATGAGCAGTAATACCTAGAGATTTCACAGGAGCAAGCTTCAGCATCGTGTTTCTGGAGTGTGCTGCTCAGGGTGCCCGCTCTGGCTGCTGGTGCCCCTGACCAGCATCCGGCAGGCATATCATCCAGTTCTACTCTGGTGGGAAGAAGAGACTTGGAACAGGGTCTGTTGGAAGAGCTGTGTGGCAGCAGAAATATTATTTATGGTGTAAGAACCATGCTCAGTTGGTGATGTGGTGGGGGTATAAACCTGTGAATAAAACTTGGATTTTGCTTGTGCCTCACACAGTTCAGGAGGAAGGAGAGCTCCTAGCAACATCTGGCCACATGAGGGTGCTCTGGGGTTTCTAAAACTTCAGTGCTGAGCCACTCAACTGGAGCCTCAGAGAGGTGGCTGAGGTTGCTTCCAGAGCTGTGGAAATAGTGAATAAGCAAAGATGTTGAAAAAATCTTTTCCTTCTTGGTGGGAGCCAGAATAATTACGTGCTTTATTAATATCAGCAATGAAATATCTAAGTGTTCAAACAGCTGGCTTGTCTGCTCACCCTTCACATCTGGGAGCATGTGTGCAGTGAAGCTACTGCTTTGGTTTGGTAGAGATAAGAAGTTTTTGCAGTTGCCTAGTCCTTTAGCTTGTCACATGCAGTTGTATACTTGATCACATCTAGATCTGAATGGTGAGTTTCATTCTTTGAATTTGGCATGGTAGGGATTTCTGAAGTTATTTGTCCCAGTTCCCTGCTTGAAGCAGGTCCAGTTAGATGAGGTTGCTCAGCGCCTTGTCTGGGTGAGTTGTGTGTATCTCCAGAGAGGGATATTCCACAACCTCTCTGACTGACACCTGTGCCAGTGTCTGTCTTCATGATGATAGTTTTTCTTCCATCTAATTGGAATTTCCCTTGTAACTCGTGTCCGTTATGTCCTGTCCTGTCTCCAAGTGCCTTCAAGTAGAGCCTGACTCCATGATCTGCACAGTTCCCCCTTAGGCAGCTGTAGGCAGCAAGAACCCTTCTCTTAATGCTGAATGGGTTCTGTTAGCCTCTTCATGTGCAGCATATACCTGACCCCTTTAATCATCTTGGTGGCTCACCACTGGTCTCGTTTATAGAATCATAAAATTATTTAGAAATAAATTTCCTTTATTGGAAAAGGCCCTCAAGATCATCAAGTCCAGCTGTTAACTCAGCGCTGCCAAGTCCACCACTAAACCATGTTCCTAATCACCACACCTAATCTTCTAAATTCCTTCACATGTGGTCACTCAGCAGCTACCCTGGGTAGTGTGTTCCAGTGCTTGACAATCCTTTCTGTGAAGGTTTTTTTCCTAATATCCAATCCAAACCTCCTCTGATCCAACCTGAGTCTATTTATGCTCATCCTATCGCTCCTTACTTTGGAAAGGAGACTGACTCCCCCCTGGCTACACCTTCCTTTCAGGCAGTTGTAGAGAGCAATAAGGTCACCCCCGAGCCTCTTTTTCTCCAGGCTAAACACCCTCAACTCCCTCAGCTGCTGTTCATCAGACTTGTGTTCCAGGGCCTTCCCCAGCTCCCTCACCCTTCTCTGGACACAATCCAGCGCGTCAATGTCTTTCTTGTAGTGAGGGGTCCAGAACTGAACACAGGACTTGAGATGTGGCCTCAGCAGTGCCAAGTACAGCAGGTCGAACACTGCCCTGGTCCTGCTGGCCGCACTATTGCTGAGGCAGGTCAGAGTCATTTGCCTTCTTGGCCACCTGGGCACACGTTGGCTCGTCTTCAGCAACTGAGAGCTGGCAGGCACTCCCAGGTCCTTTTCCACCAGGCAGCTTTCCAGCCACTGTGCCCCAGCCTGTATCTCTGCATGGGGTTGTTGGAACTGAAGGTACTTGGCCATATTGACTGTTGTACACTTGACCTCAGCCTATTAATCCAGCCTGTCCAGATCCCTCTGCAGAGCCTTCCTACCCTCCAGTGCATCAACATTCCCAACCAACTTGGTGTCATCTGTGAATTTGCTGCACTCCAGTAGGTGACTCCACTAGGCCAATAATGTTCTTGTACTTGGGAGCCCTGAATGCATTACTCCAGATAATGTGTTCTGTGGCCATTGAGTAGAGAGGAATAAACACATCCATCCATCTGCTTGCCACGCATTTACCCAACTGCATAACCTGGAAAGTGATTGATTGCCTTTACTATGGGTGAGCACTTTGACTCATCCTCAAATTGCCTGCCAGGCTGTTCTCTACTGAGTCAGCCTTCTGCACCAGTACTGGGGTGTGTGGTTACTCCTTCCCAGCTGCACAGTAACTTCTTGGTGTTTGTGTCAGCGCGTATCTTCAGACTAAGGTCCCTTTGAATAGCAATGCTGCCCTCAGTTCATAGAATCATACAATATCCTAGGATGGAAGGAATCCACAAGGATCACTGAAATCCAGCTCCTGGCCCTGTAAAGAACAGCCCCAAGAATCACACTGTTACCCTGAGGCTGTTGTCCAGACACTTTTTGTACTGTCAGGCTTGGTGCTGTGACCACTTTTCAGAGGAGCCAAATCACTCTTTGGATTAAGAACCTTTTCCTAATATCAAAACTAAAACTCTCCTGACATAACTTTATGCTTCTTCCTGAGGTCCTGACATTGGTCAGCAGAAAGGAGAGATCGACATCTGCCCTTCTGCTTCCCATTGGGATGAAGTTTTTATTGCTTACTCTCCCTAATTTGGTATTCATGGACTCGCCATGATCCATGTTGTTATTGAGGAGTGTGGCCCTAGTATTAGGGACTGTGAGCTGCCTTGTAATTGGTCAAAAATTTTATGTTTTTATTCTGAGAAGAGAAATTCTTTGAGCCTGATTATCGAGCCTATTTTCTGCCTATTGTCCACTAACTAATTGGTATTTCATTAATAAAGGTACTGCAGGAGACTGTCAGCAGCCTTGTTAAGGGCACTGTAAGCAACACCTACTGCTCTCCTCTTGCTCTTAAAACCATGAATTCATAGAATTTTAAGGAGTTGGAATGGATCTCAAAGACCATCTAGTTCCAGTCCCACTGCTGTGGACAGGATGTGTCCCGCTAGACCAGGTTATCCAGCCTGGCCTTGAACACTTGCCAGGTCTGGGGCATCCACAGTCTGCCTGAGACACTTGTTTCAGTGTCTCACCACCCTCATAGTAAAAAATTGCTTCCTAATATCTAACCTAAATTTCCCCTCTTTCGATTTCTACCCTTTACTCCTTGTCCTATTGCTACAGCTGCTGAAGAGTCCTTCTCCAGTTCTTGGTAGGCTCCCTTCAGGTACTGGAGGGTTGTCATCTCATAGGTCAGGTTGGTCAGTTGTGGTTTGTGCTTGGTAAAGCCATGCAGGCTGTCCTGGTCACTTTCTTATCCTTCCTGAGTTTTGAAGTCACCTCCATGAGGACTTCTTCCATAACCATCCCAGGGATGAGGTTATCCTGACTGGCATGTAGTTCCCTGATCTCCTCCTTGCAAATCTCCTCCTTGTGTTTTTTTTGCCTTTCCTTCCCCCTGTCCCCAGTAACAGAAAATCTCTCCCAGTACTGTGATCTTTCAGAAGTGATGGACTAGCCTTGCAAAGACATCAGCCTGCACTCTCAGCACCCCCAGATGCATCCTATTTGTGTCACTTGTGTAAATTTAGATAGTCCCAAACTCCTGCTTTCCTGTTTCTGGGTACCGCTTTGCTCCCTCAGCTTTGCTAGCAGGGCTGAGGAGCTGTAGGGGGCAGACCTCACCAGTAAAAGCACATTAAAGCATTATTAATGCAGGAAGGCAAGAGGTGAGTTTAGAGCTATGGAGACAATTAGTTATCTGGCTTTCACGGTGATGGCTTACTTTGCTGCCTGCCAGCTCTCCTCGGTTTCTGTAAGCAAAAAAGTGAGAAGAGAAGCGATGATTTTTCTAGATGATGTCCAGGTTGCTAGTATAGTGCAAAAGGTAAAAATGAAGAAATTTTTAAACTCCCCACAGACTTCAGAATAAATTTTCAGGCTGAGGGAGTTTTAATTGTTAGTACAGATACATTGATACCTTGCTTTTTTAGTTTCCTAAGTTGCTTGTAGGACTGGCTGGCATGATGTGTGCTTTAAGAAGCACTGTTGCCCAGTGCTGCCTCCTCAGACATAATGGATTGTCTGGACAGCTTGCTAGGGAGAAAACTTCTGGTTGCAGCACATTTTTACTATCTTGTTTTAGATTCTGGAACATACAGATTTTGTAGATTTCATGAATTTTTAAAGAACCTTATCTTTACGTTTATGTAAATGGTACGGAATCAGCAGTTCAACAAATGAGCGTGTTGTCAGAGTCAACATCTGCCAATATTAAAGTTCTGTCATGTACAGGAGATGGGGCATAGCTTGCACTCACTTTCTGCTTTTGACTCTTTAACTGTACTCCCTAGGAAAGGCAGATATTGCCACTTGGGAAAGCTGCTCATTTGATATGTTAGGGCCTTCTGTTGGAAATGAGCCTGCTGAGATAACCATGCCTACTGCTGTATGCAGTGGGAGGAATGGACAATGAGGTGACCTGAAGTGCTGAGCTGGGTGGCAGCACTCACTTGGTCCTAATTACAGTGCTACACAGGGCAGGTGTGACGTTGGATGTCTAAGCTGTCATAATTTGCTCTATGAACTGTATGTGGAGGTCATGCTCAAGGTACAACGTGATTGTTGTACACAGCCTGATGGATTTTTTCACTATGTTTTATGTTCCATATGTTTTACTAGCTTTATTTCATTATTTAAAAATCACTGGGAATATGAAGTTACTAGCTTCTAGTAAATAGGGAATATATTTAATAAATCAATGCTTCTGAAGGTCTTATAAATAATGCCATTTTAACAAGACATTTCCTTATGCTGGAGATTGAAAGGCACTTTGCACTGAAACATCAGTGCTTTGCCATTTTCATTGCCATATCAATGAAAAACAAAATAAGCCCTTTCCTATTCTGACACAAATGTCATGCTTTTAGCCTGTAATCCAGTACACTTGGCCTTCCTGGACTGAACAATTTGTGATAGCTTTATTTTTTGAAAAGATTCCCATTTTCTACCCACTCCCGACTCGCACTTTGCAAGAAGTGATACACCAAAGTTTCATTGGAAAAGGATGTTCAAACTCTAGGAGCATGTTTCAAGTGAGAAAGAAGAGAGATCTTAGCCACTCTCCCTTGTCTGTTTGCTTTTTAGAGATGACACAGGAAATTCTTTTTTGTGTTCCATCTCTGAGGCAGGAAAATGAAGCAGTAGAACCTGTATCCCGTGTGAATGCTGAGCAAGGATGAATTAGGGCAGGGGGTGTAGGTGCTCCTGCTTTCCTGTGTGTTCTTGATCCCCTGTTGACACCATAAGAAGGTGCATGCAGTTGGCTCTGTTTAGCCCTCATTGCCCATTTGGTTTGTGTTTGTCTCTGCCCCTAAATATTTTTAGCCCTGTAAAGATTGGAGCTGAGCACTTCAGTTATACAGGCTGCAAAGCAGTATCATGGCACTTGGATGGGGTACGAGAGACTGAGGTGGCAGTTCCTGCTTGCACAGATAACTCCAAGTGTTTTAACATGAGCAAAGTGGCTCTGATGGTTTCTTGGTAAGCCAGGCTGCAGACAGAAGAGAGAGACCCCTCATGGGAGCCTGAGGCCCACATCCTAACCCTTAGGCTGTTTAGGTACTGCTGTTTCCCTGTCTTTTAATGTTAGTGTGATTTTTTTCCTGACTTGGGATGGAGAAGCATCTGACATCTTAGTGTTTTCCATAACAGAGAAAGGCATCCTGTCTGGTTCTATCCATGACTTGCTGAGTGCCCTGCAGAAGCTGAAGACAAGCCAGTTCTCTCCCCATGAATTGCAAAGGACCTCAATCTGTGGCTCAGTCTGGTGGGTTGGACTCCAGATCTCAGGTCTGATGAGATGAATACTGCCTTCTGTTGTGGAGTCAGGGAAAGTTGCCTGCTTCGTGAAATTTTAGTTTCTTACTGATTTTCTTTTGCAATAGTAAGTTCACAGCTGGCTTTATCTGTTTTTTTTTTTTTTTTTTTTTTTAATTATTTTTTATGAACCAAGGTGTTGCTGAAGAACAAACACCAAACCAAACTGGTGTGGATGCCAGGTTATCACTTCTGATGTTTGGCAGTTAACAGATGCCCAAAGAGTGACTTACGAATGCTGAAGAGAAGAAACTTGTTTACAAATTATTTGTCAGTTCTATTCCTGTGTGTTTGGGAGGGGGGCATTGTTACAGGAAATGGTGCAGACCTTGGCAGTAAGCGTGAAGGCTGCTTGATGGGAATGCTGAGGTGGAGCTGATTTTGCCTATGTATCAGCTATGCTCATCTGCACTGAGATGTGACAGTCAGCTTTCAGAGACAGGCACTGCATCATCTTCCCCCTGCCTTCCACCTTGATACGTATCATTTTACTGTTGCATGCACCTGATACAGATTATTTCAGGTTGCTTTAGGTATTGGGGCAAATTATTTAGGCATTTCATGGTGTGACAGTACAGTGTAGAACAATGCTGGCTTACAGCCACATTCCAGATTGCAACCAGGACTGGTGGAGGGTTGTACACGACATTGTGTCAAGGAACAGACAGAATTAAGGTGGAAGGATTATTTTGTTGGTCATACCAGTTCCTGAATTCACTTCAGAGTCTTGTCCCAACAGTTGTTCCTGTTTCAAGGCCCAAACCATCTTCCTTTCACTTCCAAACACTTTACTTCATAAAAGCTGATGAGAAAATCTTATACTGTAAAAGTTTTTTTTCTCTTTGTGCAAAGAAAGTTTAGTGTCAGAGCTGCCTTTGCAAATAATGATCTAAATTACCAAGCAAGAAATACGGGTATTAAATAAATTATTGTGTGTCTTTACTAAAGAAAGTTTGATTCATGTGGTGATACATGTAAATGGAATAACTATTTTAGTAATGATCCATATAAATTACTTTTTAAATTGTCTTTAAAAATAAATTAAATGTTCAAATATTGCATTATTTTTACTCATGACTTAAAGCCAGCTGTTTGGGTTGAAAATTGATTTAAAATAGGAGTGCAAAATGACCTAAATTATGAAAAGGTAAATGAAGTGCAGTGTTTGCTCAGAAGGTTCATTTTGTGGAAATGTTTCTTTTTAAAAAACAAATGAAGTGGATGTTATTTTCAGATAGATTTTTAGTAAAATTAATTGTCTCTTTTTTTCTCCTCATTCTTTTATACTCTAAGTCACTGTTCAAAGACCCAAGAACAAAGCAGTTGTTAACTCAGCTCCAATCAGTTTCTTCTTGTTAGAATAAATGAGATCTTTTTATTATTCAGCAAAACTGAAAAAGTAGAAAAATTGTTCTTGCAGAAGCAGGCAAAGCCTTCTAAGCTCTGGCTCCAGTGCACCAGCCAGTAATTCTTCAGATATAGTATTTGACTCGTTAAAGCTATGCAGTAGTGATTTAAATTATGTTAATAGCCTGGCAAATACAGGCTTCATTAGAAGGGTGCATAATCATGTTTCAAAATTTGATCGTGTTTTATGCTTCAGAGCAAATGTTTTTAGCTTCAGAATGTTATCTTGTAACTAAGAGAAAGGTGTACAGTCTCTGTAGGAGGAGGTGACAACATTGAGTGAGGTTGAGAAGAAAGGATGTAACTTAGCTCCTCGTGAGAAGCTGCTTCCTGTATCGTCTCAAATCAATAACAGAAAAGGTTTTATTTTTTGGTGACTTGTGAATTTATGGCGAGGGCAGGGTATACAATCTCCCTCCAAATACTTGGATTACTAGTAAACAGCATGTTTCCCTCCATGTGGAGGAAACAACTATACCACCATTATTCCTGAAGTTATGAAGGTCTCCTTTCAGATGCATTTATTATGTGCCCTACTTTCTCTTTGCTCTGCTCTGTGATCAGTATGCATTACATCTCTGCATCAGGATCCTATGTCCCCTCCCATGGGTGGGGGAAAGAATCCAAATCCCAGAATTCAGTTCTGACAGATTTATTTTTACTTGTATTGTAAGTTTACAAAAAAGGTTCTTGTTCATCCTGACCGATTCCATGGAGAAATAGAAATTTGTGAAAGGAAGACAGATCCTGAGTATTTAATGGAAACATTTTTTATTTTTAAAAGCTTAAAGCTGTCTTTTTAACTATTACCCACTGCAACTCAGAAATCTGAAGAGAATTTGGGAGATGGAACAGGAGATGGAATATTTTAAATATTCAGAACATCTCTGTTTCTTTGTGTAAGGTATGAGTGTCAGGATTTTCTTCCCATCAAAATCAGGACTAGTGCTGCTGTTTCTGAAATGCAGAGAATACTTTGCTGTTACACACACTTCAGTAGCCCTTGCAAGTTTGCTGCATTATTTTGTGTGTGTAGCTAATCTGTTAAACTTGACATTTATCTCTAGGATAATAAAAATTATGCCGTCCTCTCCTTTCTTAAAGTGGCTTTTTAATAGGTTGCTTTGTAAGTGGCACAAACTGCAGTTGTTGCTAGGTAAATTTTTTCCCTTCCTTATCTTTAGTTTGTATAGCCTTTGTGAAAAACCAGTTGCTGGTCTTGACATTCTCTGCTTCCCATCACCCCTATTTTTTTTGTCCATTTATACAAACCATGACAAACTTGCACTGACTCCTTGCTTATGTCAGTGTTTTCCACTTCTGCCTTTTCTTGTCCTTGCACCCTTGGCATGTGAAAAATCAAGACCAGTTATTTTCAGAAAGTGTCTTTTGCCTTTAATTTTTTACTGTGTCTTCAGAGATTCTGTTTACTCTCTAATGCCTTTCTTCACCCCACTATTGAGAGTAGGTTGTAGTGGAACAAGTAACTGCACTTAGGGAATAGAGCAAACTTAACATGGAAATGGCTTAACATAGTCTTGTACACAAGCTCCTCATTTAATTTTTGTGTACAGTAGATGTTAAAGAACTGATCACTCTTTAAAAAAATTCACTATTTCCTCACAGCAGAACTCAGAAACGTACAGAAGAGTTTGTGGATAGGATTGTTGTTTGCAGCTTGTGGTTCACCTGTCATCCTTCTCCGCCCTGCCTGCACTCCTGAGTGAGAGGGACAACAGCAGAGGAGGGCAAATCCCAGAATCACTTGGCCAGGGATAAAAGGATGGTACCCTGTGGTGGCAAAGTCATCTCTCTGGTGAACGCTTCCAGTGCGGTCTCTTCTGCCTGCTTTGGTTTGGAGGTCTTTTGTTGTCCTTTTTAAAAGTAAAAATATTTGTAAAGGGGCATGTCTTGGTTTAGAGAGACATGCCAAGGAAAACTGGAGTTTTCCCTGGAATGGAGAATGTAACCCCCCCCTTCCCTCCAAATTACTATAATTTTGCAATTAAGGGCTTTCAGGCAAAGATTTGGGAATAGGAATAGCAGTTCTTTACTAGGAATATTAAAATAAACAAATGTAGTAGTAC
>VZUI01034244.1:0-44098 GCA_013401135.1 Cettia cetti
TAATAATAATAATAATAATAATAATAATAATAATAATAATAATAATAATAATAATAATAATAATAATAATAATAATATAAAAGTTCTGTTTTCCCATGCAGAGAATGTGTCTGCAGGGAGCAGTGCTGCGGTGATGGAGTGCTGAGTGCTCCCCTTCCCACCCCAGGGATTTGTCATCAATCTGCCTTTGGCTCAAATCTGAGCAGGGGAAGGAGAAAATCCCCTCCCTCGGACGGGCTGGGAAGAACCTGGACGGTTATTTTGGTATTTCCAGTGGGAGCTGGAGGAGGATGCCAGACTGGGCTTTCCATCCTTCCCACATTCCCCATTGTCAAATGGAAAGCGCCTGCCCTCCTTAACGCAGGATAGATGCCCCAGAGAAGCAGTGCTGGTTCTCATGAGCAGGGAGGGGCCATTCCCTGGGAGCTGCATTTCCTTGGGGTCATCCAGTGCCCAGTGATCCTCACCTCGCCCAGGTGAGACCCATTTCCAGATCCCACCTTTGTGCCCCATCTTTGTACCGAGGACAAGGAGACTTCGGCATTTCTCCAATGGCAGCGGCTGTTTAGGAAGCCCAGGGAGGGAACTGGGAATCCCAGGTGGGAATTAGGCATTTTCCTGCGCAGGCTTTGCCCTTTGCATTGCCCAGGAATTCTTTTCTGGCCTTTAAACCCAGGGCACGGGCAGCCCCGAGGCTCTGCCTGATCTCCGTGCACACCCCAGTCCCAAAAAGAAGCTGTTCGTGCGATGGGACCATGCAGGTTCAGGTTGCTGCCATTTCCTGCGGCCAAATCCCTGCCCCGGCCCGGGGTTATCTCGCCCTTGGCAAAGGAGGAAAGGAAATTGCCGGTACGACCTTGCACCTCGGGATGGGTTGTGGATATTTGCCTTCCTCATCTATGTGTAAATAAGGCCTTTTCTTCCTGACACCAAGCAGGCTCTGGGCACAGAGCTCATCCTGCACCGAGCTCGGGATGCGCAGATGGAGCCTCGGAGAACAAAGAGCTAATCCCGAGTGACCTGACATCATCCCCGGCACGGAGAACAAGGTGTTGAGCCTGAGCACACCTATTAAATGTGGCCTCTCCGCCATGAATTATGGATCTGCGCATTTCCATTTCCCCACTGCCGCTGGTTTGATGAAATTCTCCTCGGCTGATAAGGATTAAAAGCACCTGTGCTCAGTGAAGCGAGGGTGAGGATGCTGCATTTGCATTCCCGAGCTCTGCCCTGCGGGGCTCCGAGGCTCAGCGTGGTCCCCTGGGGAGGAAACGCGGGCCAGGCTGGGCACCCGGGTGGGAAAGGTCTGGCAGGGGCCAGGGATTGTTTCACAGGAGGTGAGGGGCGGGCTGAGGGCTGGCAAACCTGGCCCTGGGAGCTGGCTGGTGCTGGCTGGGGAGCTCTGGAGAATCCAGCCCCCTAGCCAGCAGACACTCCAGGAGCAGCCAGGCTTCCCCAGGACGTGGGGAACACAGAGGATGTTTAGCTGGCTGAACCCTGTGGGTAGGAGGGAAGAGTTTTACTGAGACATCAACTGCCCGAGATGCGGCACAGGAGCAATCTGCCTTCATCATCTTTCCTTTGGTCTTTTCCCTGGGGAGATCAGGCATCCCTAGAAATCCATGGCTCTGCTTCAGACAGGAGCCAAGGCTGCCCCTAAAGCAGCGAGAGCCACAGCTCTGGCTGCAGCAGCCCGGGGGTTAAAGAGCCGAGATGTCACAGGTATTGGTCAAACACAAACAGCAGAGAGCTTGTGTGCTGCTCTCCTTGGTGACAGCAGCCAGGGAGGGTTTGTCCTGGTCAAACACTGTCGGGACAGTGTGTGTCTGGCTCAGACATGTTTCTGAGGTGTGTGGTGTCCAAAAATGGGCTCAAGGACGGCACAGCTGCCAGTGTCATGAGCTCCCCCTGCGCGCTCAGATCCTGCCGGGACAGCAGCGTTCCCGCTGCAGATCCTGCTGCTGAGAGAGGAAGGAGAAATTGGGGTCACAGTCGGGAAACACCAGCAAAAGAAAGCGCTTTTTGTGGAAAATGGTGACCCCTTGTGAAATCAAGCGATCGGGAGGGGCCTTGGGAGCCAAGTGTTAAGGTTGTGAAAGCAGCAGGTGCTCGGCCCTTGTGGGCTGGAGGTGCGTGCCCACCCTCTCCTGCCAGGACTCGTGCAGACTCCTCCTCCACACTGGCAGCTTCCATCCCCAAAGCTGTGAACAGGCTTTTACTCTGCATTTTTCCACAATGTTCGATCTGGAGTAAAAGAAAAAACCACCAGCTGCCGTGAGGCTCTTACAGAGCAGAGAAACTGAGGGAAAGAGGGGAGAAGAAAACAGCTCAATGAGCTGACTTCACCACGCCCAGGAGGTGAGGCCACACCTGATTCCCTGAATCAGGCCTCCTGATTCCCCTCAGAGCAGATGTTCCCACTGAGCAGCCAGAGCAGGCTCATAAATCTGGAGGTACAGGGGGAAGTGGGAATCTCTGGGCACGGCTTCCTCGAGCCACGTCCACGCCACGGCCCTTGCCCTCTGCAGGATGGATAATGACTCCTTCCTTGCTTCCCTGCAGCTGAGCCCCCAGCTCGTCCCCTCCCAGGACAGGCATTGCCCCATCGTGGTGTTCTGTGTCCCTTTCCCTGCTGTCATGGGACGTGGCTCCTCGAACAGCACAAGGCAAACAGGAGCACAGTGCCTGGCCAGCCCCGTTTGACAGGCAGGCAATATTTGCTCTGGTGTTGATTTCCTGAGGGCAGGGAAGATGGATGGCAGAGCAGGCATGCTGCTGACATGCTGAGCCCATCGCTGTGGGGTGAGGACACACGGTTTGTCCAAGGGAGCCCTCCTAGCCCTGAGCCCATCACTGCAGACCCAGAGAACATTGGAGAGTCAGACCCCCTCAGGGCTATTTTCCTGCTGAATATCACATTGCTGAGGCTGGATTTCTCTTAGCCAGGATCCTTTTATTTCACTGGACTTGGTGCCCTGAGAGTGAGCTGCAAAAAGGGGTGAGCAGGCAGAGCCAAGCACAAGAGGTCTCCTAAATATCCTTTGCTTTATGCTTAAATGTTGGAGGCAAAGTCCTTGCGCAGTGTTCAGAGGTAACAAAATTCCCCAGAGCTGTTTTTTAAGTGTTTTTCTGGCTGTTCTTGGCCTTACATCCTTGCTCACACCTCCTCAGCCTCTGTGGGTACCTTCACTCACTGCAAAGCTCTGTCCCTGACCTCTCCATGGAGTTTTCTCTTGGCTGCTGCTATCTGAGGACGTTTTCCCCCCCTCCCTTTTACCAGAAAGCGGGATAACTGCTTCATACACTGTCTCTCAAGTTTATTGTCTGTCCTGGGTCCACAGAGCAGATGGGCTCCATGCCTGCAGAGTTGTGGAGTGCAAGGTCACCAGCCTCATCCATACCCAAAACATCTGCACGCACACGTGCCTGTCTCGAGCTCCTCAGAGGACAGACAGCTGGGGGTGGCAGTGGGAATCTCACAGGGACATGTGGAGACACGGGCAGGTTCACACAACTTCCTGTGGTTTTGTTAGCCATGGAACCCCCTGCTGCTCCCCACCAAAGTGCAGGCACTTTTCCTTCATGAGGCCACGAGAAGGGTGTGGGTTGGAGGTGACATTAAAACCCACCCAGTGCCACCCCTGCCATGGACAGGGACATCTCCCACTGTCCCAGGGTGCTCCAAGCCACATCCAGCATGGCCTGGAACGCTTCCAGGGATGGGGCAGCTGCAAATTCTCAGGGAAACATTCTGTGGGAAGGCTCTGTGTCTGGTGGTGTCCCCAGAGGACCCATCCCCACGGGGTAGCAGCAGGAATTGGCTTCCTTTATCTCTGCTTCCTTTCCCCAGCAGTTTCTAGCAAGATGCTATCAGCACCCGAAACTCTTGTCTTTTTTGGAAGTGGTGCAGAAGCACATTGGTGACTTTGAGAATGCTAAAAAAAAAGGGAACAAGAGATTAATAAATCTTCTTCTCAGCAGTGTTCATTCCAGTGTCCTCAGCCCTTTCCTGGCCCTGCAAAGAGAGGTGACACCCACTCATTCCTCAGACACACTGCATAGCCCTGATTCGAGTTCACTCCTCTCTTTCTGGAGGAGGAAGAGGTGGGTATTTCTTGGGAGAAGGGGAATCACTCCACGGATGAGTTATGGAAGGGGAAATCTGGTCAGGCTTCCAGTCTGGCAGTGTTAGAGCTGCTGCCCCAAAAAAGATCCCTCAGCATGGCAGGTCTGGGTGTGATCTCTGGGGTCCAGAGAGCCCAAATCCAGATCTGTGCCAGGGGGGCCTGCAGCCTCTTGGATCATGCCCTTCCAAGAGGAACAGGGGCTCCTCCTCTTGCTCTTACTCCTCAGCCTCTGCTCTGCAGGCAGCTGTAGCTGCCCCATCCAGCACTCAGACCCAACCTTCCCTTTCCTTTGCACCTTCCAGGTTGTTTTCCAGGAGTGCAGGCTGGCACTGGCAGAGATCTGCCATCTATTAATTAACTCAGTACCTGACGGGTGTCAGCATCCCAAAGGGATTCAGGAACAGCACTGAGAATGATGAAGGGTTGGGAGGGAGGCAGTGATTTATTGGTGGAAGATTAAAGGAGTTAAATATGAAAAGCTCAAGTGAATGATGGCAAAGGAGAATCTGAAGCCTGTGCAGAGCAGTTTGAAGGGTATAAACACCCAAAAAAGGAGTGGTGGCATTGCTGAGATGGTGAATTTCAGCACAAGTCCTTGGGAAAGCTCAGGGCAAGCAAAGGGAACTGCCATTTGCCAGCCTGAAGTTATCAGGGTCCACGCTTCCAAGTCCACTCCTCTAATCTAAATGCAGTGAAGGATTTTTGGCTGCAATCAAGCAGAGACATTATTAGAAGGGCAGAAATTCCGTTTCTCCCTCCTTTTCCCCTCAGTGCCTCGAGTTTCCCTGTGCTCAGCACTGAGGCATCCCCTGAGCTCCAGGGACCTCTCGGGACGTGGTGCCAGCACAGATTGTGAATTCCAGGCAGAGGCACAGAGAGCAGAACCTGCTTCCCTCTGGAGCACTCGACGGTGCTGTCAGAAACTTGGCTGACCAGAAACTTCACTTGGTTTGTGCTGGCCAGGTGCTGCCCCTGCTGAGCAGTGCAGGAAAGCACTAAGTTATCCAGGCTGGGAAAAATCCCTCCCTGTGAGGGTGCTGAGGCACTGAGCTGGATTTCCTGGGGCGGTGGTGGCTGCCCCTGGATCCCTGGAAGTGTCCAAGGCCAGGCTGGAAGGGACTGGGATAGTTGGAAGTGTCCCTGCCACGGCAGGGCTGGAATGGGATGGGCTGCAGGGTGCCTCCCAAAGCCCAGCCTGTGATCGCATGGAAAGCCTCTCGGGCAGGGCTGCTGACAGACAGATCCACGCCGAGGAGTTAGGGATGGGCTGTGCCTCCTTCCGCGGGGAATCCTGGTTTCCTGCCTCGCAGAAATGCCCGCTGCCAGCAGCAGTGGCTTTGCTGCCTCCCGCAGCTCCCCCGGGCCTCAGGGGGTGCAGAGGGTGCAGTGAGAGCTCTGCTAATGAGATCCTCGGGGTGGGTGGCTGTGCCTGAGGGGCACTGCCAAACCCCTCCAGGGGCTGTGCAATTAAGCATCCTGCTCTCCTCCCTCGCTCCTGCACGGAGCTGAGGCGATCACCCCCAACTTCCGAAAGGTTAAAGGAAAAAAAAGTGTTGACGTTTTTCTGGTTTTTAATCTTTTTTTTTTCCTTTAAAATGTTTGTACCTTTTAAACCAATGCTAATTACACATTTTTTAATGGACAGCATTTTATCAATACAGACAACTGGGACTGGGACACCAATTAAAGTCAGAGAGAGAACTACAGCTGTAGCTGAACACTGTTGTTTTTTTTTTTTCCTCCAAAATTATGACATCAACTTAATTGCAACTTTCCAATCCATTTTCGCCCCAATTAATCTAAAGTGCTCTATTCTTAGGAGGATTTTTGAGCTGTGATAAAGCAAGTCAATAACCTGCTTTCTGACCCTCTGCTAAACTGCTAATGACTTTTTTTGGTTTTATCTCCATTTTAATGGACGATGGACAAAGTCAAAACCTGGTTAGGAAGTTGTAGGCAAAGTTGTGCTCTGCCTTTTGCAGCAGGGCCATCTGGTTCAGCTTCAGAGAAAAAGAGAAAAAGAGTGGCTGGGATGAATCCAAACTGAGATGTCAGCTGCAAAACAAGGAAGCAGAGCCATGAATGCTGGCAAAAAGGTGCCAGCTTGGCAGGTGACCCCTCTCCAGCTAACTCACAGCGGGGCTTGGCTGAGGGGCTCTTTAATGCCATGGGTTGCAGCTGGGTTGGGGGATTTCCAACAGGAAGAGGAGGGAGGTGATGCTGGCAGCAGGGAAAGGGCCAAGCAGGAGCCTTGGGCATGTCCATCAGCAGCTGGTGGTCAGCGGGCAGCTGCTGCCAGCCCTCCTCCTGAACCCTGGCAGCTCTGTCCTGCCCCAGAGCTCGGATTCCCCCGTGCCTTCCCCAGCTCTCCTTTCTCCCAGGCTGCTCCCTGGCCCTGCCCCTGGGCATGGCTGGGGCCAGAGGTGTCCCATGAGGTCCTGTCCCACAACAGGCTGCTGTCCATCCCACTCCCTGCCCTTCAGCCCCTTGGATTTCCCTCCTGGGAAAAGGGATGGAAATCCCTCCTCCAGGGAGCATTTCTGTTGCTGGTAGCTTCCAACTGCTGTCTTTGCCCAAAGCATCCCAAGAGGGATGTGTGGAGCAGCAGGAGGGACACGGGGAGGTCTCAGTGCTGCAATTCCTTCGGGGTTACCCAGTGCTCACACACTTCCCAGGAGTGCAACCTGCAATTAGCCATGCTGCTTAATTGCTGGCTCTCCTCAGCCTGTGCCAGCTGGGTCTTCTCCAAACAACCAGGGAATATTCTGGGTTGGAGCAGACCCTCAGGGATCAGCGAGTGCCGCTCCTGGCGCTGCACAGGACACTCCAAGAGTCCCAGCCTGGGCCTGGCAGCGTTCCCCAAACTCTTTGTGACCTCCTGAGCTCAGCTCAGGGAGCACTGGAGATCCCTGCCTGTCAGGCATTCTCTGTCTTCACTGGGAAGCACAGGGAGCAACTCAGCAGCCTCTTAACCTTTGCTGCTGTAATCTCCCCAGCCAGGCTGCTTTCATCTCTCACGCTCACATGTGCTTTTCCAGCTCCTGCACCATTCCCATAACTCTTCCCCGCAGCCTCTGCCATTTATCTCTCTGTTCTTTCAGAGCCTGGAGGCAGGAGCAGATCCATCATTCCAGAATTACTTTCCAACAGAACCTCCCAGCTCCTGGGCAGCTTTTCCCTCTCAGCACTTCCCCAGAGCGGGGTCCCCACCAAGTGTGGGGTGTTCAGCTCCTGGCTGCTGGCAGCAAGCACAAGGCAGGCCCCTCTGGGGGGTGTGGGGCAGATCAGCCCAAAGCCAGGCTGGGGAGGAGGGAAGAGCTCGGTGTCACCCCGGATGGGTGCACTGCACCCCTCAAACCAGCAGCAGTTTGCCCCTCAGGGACCTGGAGGCTCCAGCTTGTGTCTGAGCCAGGAATTCCTCCAGGAATCCCCCGAAACAGGAGAGTGGCCCTGCTGGCTTTGAGGTGTGTGAGCTTGGAGCAGGGATCAGAGGAGTGACACAGGAATCCCGAGGGCTTTTCCAGGACTCCTTCAGCAAGGGGCAAAGGCAGGTGTGGGTACCAGGAGCCTCCTGCTGGCTTTTCCCACTGGATGCAGTCTGTCCCAGTCCAACTGCTTTATCCCATAAATGTGATGGCCTGGGGAGCCTTCCTGGAGCTCTCCCTGCTCTGCAGCGTGGATCCTGCATGGTGGGATCTCCCCTGGAGCAGGGACATCTCCCAGGGCTTGAGATTCCTTACCCAGGACTGAGAGAGATTCCTTGCCCAGGGAAGAGAGACCCTCTGTGCTCAACAGGTCCTTGCTGCGGCTCTGAATTAGCACTAATTAAATCCCCGTGGTTAATCCATTTAGGCAGAAGTCCCTGTCCAAGCCTGGGACCGGGATTGGAGCTGGCCACAGCTCAGCTCCATCAGGAGTTCAGGCAGGCTTCACTCAGCAGGGGGGTCCTTACCCTTTTGTGCCTTCAGCCTCAGTGCAGATCCTTCTAAATCGATTCTAACTTGATTTTCCTGTGTGTTGCACCCCTGTGGGCAGTGGTGGCGACCCTTGCCACTGAGCTTCGTTCAGCTGCATTTTTCTAAGTTTACATCAAAACCACTCCTGCCAATACCTTTGATGGGGATCCTCTCAGGGCCCCCGAGCTGCTCATTCACAACAGAGCGTCCCCAAAAAGGGTCAGAGCCAAAGAAACCCCTCCTGGCTGATGCCTGACCAAAGCCCTGCCTCTCTCGGGCTGTAATTTCAGGCTGTGACTTCTGCTGCCGTGCCTGGGAGCTCCGCGCTGCCCTCCCCGCTCGGCAATGACCTTTTGCATAATTGAACACTCTCACTGTCTCCTGGCCGCCTCCTCGCTCCAGATTAAATGACACCGATTGCTCGCGTGTTCCTGCCCTCTGATTATCCCCGCCGCCGCCACACCGGCTCCCTTCGGGCTGTCCTTGGAGGGAGGCGCTGAAAGCGGACCCAGCAGCGCAGCCGTGGCCTCTAAGGGGACAAGGGGCACAGTGCCACTGCCGCTGTCCCCTCCTCCCTGTGCCAGCCCTGCAGAGAGCACCCGGAGGTCTGGGCACGCCTGGAGAGGGCAAACAAAGCCGGAGGGATGGCGCAGGGCACTCCAGGAATCCAGCATGGTTTGGGACCTGTGAAAGCTCAGCCAGTCCTGCCCCAGGGCAGGGACACCTTCCCGTGGATCAGGCTGCTCAGAGGCGTCTCCTTGAGTGTTTCCAGGGATCCAGGAGCAGCCACCACCTCTCTGGGCAACCTATGCCAGTGCCTCCCCACCCTCAGCGTAAAAATTCCTCATATCTGCTCTGAATCTTCCCTCTTTTAGTTTAAATCCCTTTCCCCTTGTCCTCTTGCAACAGGACCTACCAAAACCCCCGTCCCCATCTTTCTTCAACCCCTTTAGCAGTGGAAGGGCCAGGAGGATGCTGCTTCTGGAAATGCTTCCCAGAAGGATCATGGGCCAGTGGATCTCCAAAGCCAGCCTCCCTCAGGGAGCCAGGGTGGCAGCCCTGAAATTCCTGGGGACTGCTGTCGCACAAAGGAAGGCTGAGGACGTGTGACAAGAGGAAGAAAATGAAGATGCTCTCGAGCTTTCCAAAAGTGTGATGCACCATTTGTCTGTGCCAGAAGCCCTCACATTTGTCACAGCCTAAAGAGAGACAGATATAAGTGATCCAGGGAAAAAACCCATCAGTGGGAAGCAATTGCGAGTTGTAGGAACGAAGCAGCTCAATTTGACTCTCTGTTCACAAAGGAAACCATTAGGAATCACCAAACCCCGGGGTTTTTTTGGTGATGATTCTCTAAATTAACGAGTCTGGAAATTTTAGGAGCCTGTGCTGCAGATTGTTGGGGAGCTGGTTTTCATTAAAACCACACCATGTATTTAAAGGTCTTTTGAAGGGAAGAAAAAAAAAAAGCTATTTAGAGAGTACCCCAAATTTTACACTCTTCAGGCTCTTTTAGCTCAAGGCAAAGATTTCTCAGGGTCAGATTACACACAGCTGAGGCTTTTGTAGTGCCCTGACAGAATACTGAAAGCCCGTGTATCAGCCAGTGCAAGGCAGCCTCTCGGGGGTCCCCTGAAGGTTTTGGCTCCAGCTGGAAGAGTTTGTGCATTTATTTGTGGAAATTCCCAGGGTCAGGGCTGGCCTGCCCCACCATGCCCAGCCCCCTGCAAATCTCTGCTGCTCCAGGACTTCTCCTTCTTCTCTCTTTCCACTAACCCACAGCAGAGGTATTATTTTCATTCAGAGCAGACCTGCTCAGAGCTGGCTGGAGACAGCAGCCAGGACAGCAATGAAAGCGGGAGGAAATGGAGTATTTTTATTCCTGCAGTGTCACCAAACCTCCAGCTTCCACCTGGGAGCAATGAGGTCAGTGCTAAGGAGTTTGTACAAAGACAAAGAAGTCATCTGAGCTGGAAAAAGTCTGTACAGGATGGAGGGTTTATCTGAGCCAGGCTCACCCTTTATGGGTCACTGCCATTCCTGCCCCCAGCCGCCCAACCAGGCCAGAGCCAGGCTCCTGCTCTGTGTAATTCCTTTGGAAATGAAGAAAACGATGGACAGGAGGAAAGCAAAGTCTGAGAGGAGTGCCCGTGTCCTGCGCTGACCCTGCTCTTCCTAAAGCTGGTCCCTCTCTGGGCTCCTCGAGGGCTCTGCTCCCTCTCTGCCCACCTGCGCTGGGAAAGAGCACCACGGGAGGGAATAACACCCCAGGCAGGAATTTGCCCTCCATGAGGGAATCTTTCCCCACTCCTCTTGCTCTTCCCTCTGTGCTTGTCGTCTCCCTGAGTTCAATATTTTGGATTTCCCCCTGAAGCACTCACAGAGGTCAGGAATATTGCTGGAAGATAGCTTGGGGCAGGAGAGCCAGCCCCATCCCAGCAGGGCCCGAGATGCCCAGGGATGTCTCCCTGGCCTTTGCAGGAGCTGCAGGGGCAGGAGACACCCCAGGGACTCACCGGGTGCAGCTCCTGGCTTTTTGGAGCGCGGCCCTCCTGGCAGCACAGCCACCAAAGTTCTAATGAAAGGTTTTCCTATTTCCCTGGAGCTGTTACTTCAACACAAAAAAGCAATTTCCCGGCGGGTTTTAGTTCTTTTTGATATGCTGCCTTTATCTTTGGTGCTTTGTGGTGCTAAATAGCTGCTGCATTTCACACCAGGAGAGCACAAATCCCTGTATTTCTGCCCCAAAAGGGCAGAAATAAACATGGATGTAGTCACAAGTGAAACCACTCGTTCTATTTTTGTCTCCCTTATCTCTGGTACTCCAACAAGATTTCTCCCGAGCCTTTCTTCTCCTTGATCTCGCGTTTTTCTGTTCCCATCATCTTCTTATCCTCTTTTCTTCCTACCCCGGGTTTCTGGAGTCTCTGCCTTTTATGCACAAAGCCGGCAGCTCTCTTTAATCAAACACAGCAATTAAGAAACTCTCAATTACAAGTGTCACCCGTGTCATGATTTATTCCTGGCTTCGGGACTTGGAGTTCACTCATTATTGCTGTGTCTGGAGAAGTCTGAGGGGAGTGAAGTGCAGGGAACTGGATGGCAGAGAGCAGCTGTCCCCAGGAGCAGCACCCCTGCCTGCAGCAGCCCCAAATCCTTCCAGAGCTCACCAGCTAAGATGTTTTTGTGTGACTGGGGAGGAGGTGGTTCCCAGGGGAGCCAGCAGCAGCAGGCACACAGGGCACAACAGAGGCATCTCATTTCTTTTCTTTTTATTTTTAATTTCCCCCCTCAGAACGTAGGAATCCTATACCTCGCTTCTTCACTTTGTGGAAGAGAAACGTGGAAGTGGAATTATCATCCATTAATCTCAGAACCAAAGCCCCAGAGCTGTCTCTGCAGTACTCCGCAGCCCGAGGGGCTCTGAGCAGCCGGAGGAATGTGAGCACACAGAGGCCACTCGCTGAGGGCTGTGTGACAAAGCCCCAGGAGCCTGACTGAAGAGCAGGGAGAAAGCACAGCCAAAAAATCCTTCCCAGGCTGGTCCGGCCCCTTTCCCCAAAGCTGGCGTGGCTCTGATAACCAGGAGCTGGGCTCTGGAGAGGAGGAAGGCAGTCTGCACCCCTGCAGGCACTGGGACACTGCCTGTGCCCCCCCGAGCTCCCCTGCATCCCCCGGCACCTCTGCTGCCCCCGCACCCACCTCTCTGACATTGGCACCGCTTCCCACTCCCTCTGATCTGCCTGGCATCCCCTTGAAGGGTCCCATTTCTCCTTGGCTTGATTGATCCACCTGCAGGGGATCCGTGGTGCTGGCCCCATCCATCCCCGCTGTGACAGCCACACACCCTGCAGCGCTCGGAGCCGTCCCTGCGGGGATCAGGAGCTCCAGTTCCCCTGCCGGGAGCAGGGAAACGTCCTGGAGCAGCGTGGCACCACTAGCAGCGCCCTGCTGAGGGGCTGCCACTCCTGCAGGGCGCTAAAAAGGGAACTGGGGACAGAGTTTTCAGGAGCTTCCATCGGATCAGGACTCGGATCAGCACGGGCAGGGCTGGCAATGGGATGTGGGGGCTGCCCAGGGTTCCCCTCTTGGGAGGTTGTTCCCGGCTGGAGCTGCCACAGGCTCCCAGCTTTGTTTTAGGCGCTGCTCACTCCTGCGCCCTCTGTTCCGGGAACATCTTCTGCAATGGCTCCCCTGAGGAATGAGAAATGCAGGAAACTTTGCAGCTGGGACTTCAGGGAATGACATTCCAGCTGTTAACCACAGCTTTTTTATTTTATTTTTTTTCCCCCCAGTTTCCTGGAAACTGGAAAGCTGTGATTTCCTTTGGGCTCGCCTGTCGTATCAGCAGGGTCCAGAGAAACCCTTGTGTGGCTGGAACTCCTCAGGCCAGGTGAGCCCCAGCTGAGCCCTGGCACAGCTGGAGGTGTCCCCTCCCTGCTGGAGGGGACAGGCAGGGCTGTGCCCCCTCTGCTCCAGGGGTGGGAGCGCAGCGCAGCAGGCTTCAGTGGGAGATCTCTGGGATAGGAAAGCGACATTTCTTGTAGCCCAGCTGAATTCCTGCCTCCTGCTCCTGGATTTCCCCCTCTCCCCCTCTGCCACCCACACATCTGCCAGTGCCAAGGCCTGTGTGTCCCAGTGTGCCAGGGATCATCCCAGCAGTGATGCAAGGCCTCCAGAATGTCTGGGCCTTTCCATCCCTCTGCGGTTCCTCTTCTTTTGCAATAACAAATGATTTTTGGAATGGGCTGTGTAGCTGGTGTCTTTTGCCTCAAAATCGTGCATATTTTGGCTTTTGTGAATGAGGCACAGCTGCTGCCATCTCCTTCCTCTGGGGCCGGGTCTGTCCTGTCTCAGGCTGTGGGGGCTGTACCCCATCAGGCATGCTGGCAGTGGAGCTTTCCCCAGTGTTCCCAGTTTGATCTCCATCAATGGTGTCTCCATTTCTCCTGGATGTGCCATCCTCACCCTCCTGGATTTATTGTTCCTTTCACGCACAGGCATTTCCCATCTCCCAGACCACAGGTTTTGGAATATCTCATTATTGTGCCCAGCCCATGCTCTGGAGCACTCCTGCAGTCACAAGAAATCAGAAACTGTGGGGGGAAGTGAAAGATGAGCACAGTGTCCCCAAAGCTTCCTGAGAGCAGCTTGGACACACTCAGTGCCCAGTGTGTAATTGGGTCGTGGCACTGGGACAAACAGGAGATGGTGAGGGTGGAGAGGGAAGCCTTTTTTAACTGCAGGTGTAAGAGCAAGAAGAATTTAACAGCAAGTTTATTTTTATTTTTTCCTGAGTTTGCTCGGAAGGTTGTACTGGTGTGCACAGCTTGGAACCATCTCAGGTACTGGGCTCTTTAGCAAATGACATTCTAACTTGAAAAGTGAGGGGAGAGGGATTAAAATGTTCTTTATCAGTGGAAGCACCTCTGTCCTTCAGCACCCTGGAAGCAACAGATGAGGCTGAGGCTGAGAAGGCGCCTGTGGAGCAGCGTCAGCTCTTATCACATCTGCAGGATAAAGGATGCTCTTCCCTCGCCACAATCATTTCAGAACCTGCAGCAACTGGCTCCTGCACAGCTCCACTGCAAGTCCATTAAGCCCCAAAGATGAATTCCATATTTCAGGAGTAATCATTACTCAACCTGTCTCTAAACACAGGAGATAATTCCTGATTTACTCCGCTCCGTTTGCTTGGACCTTGGAGAGAGCACAACTGCAGGAGATGCAGTTGGCAATGAGCAGGGGAACTTGCTCAATTCTGCAACACGGGGAGATCATTTTATGCCTCCAAGTGCAAGGGGTCGTGTCTTCCCCTCCCAGGACAGCCAGTGAACTGTGGTGAATGCCAATTTAATTTAAAGGGACAACAGGAGCCTGAAACTCTTCTGCTCTGTATGAGCTGGTGCCACATCCTCTTTCTCACAGGGCAAACTTTGCAGCCCAGCCCTCCTTGCCCTGCACCACTGTTCTGCTGTGGATGTTAGATCCCAGTGTTATCCATTTCACAGCACTTCTCCAGCCTGCTGTGAATCATTTGGATTCCAATCCTGCCGTCCACAGCACTCGCGACTGCAAGCAGAAATTTTATTAGCTCCTGCTTCTCTCATTGTCCAAGCAATTAATTAAAATATTGATTAGTCCTAGAGACAGGACAGGCCTGTCCTGGTGAGATTCTTGTAGATAAATCCTTTTGGGTGGGCAGCAAACTGCCTGCATCTCCTGGAGCTGAAGCTTTCCAATTAGGCCTGTTTTTTCTCCTCTCTTTCTCCTCTCTGCATAATCCCATCTGGCTGATAATCAGTTTATGGGAGCAAGGTGGGACAGGGTCAAAATCCTTCCTTCAGTCAGGAAGTAGCACAGCTTCCCCAGGTGGGACAGGAGAAGTGAAATATTTGATGTGTGAGACAATCCATGACATCCTTATCCAAGTGACTGCACATGGATGAGTCACTTCTTCAGCATCCTTCCAGGGTTCGGTGCTGAGCTGGGTCTGGATCTGCCTGATTGCTCTGCTTTCCCCTCCTGAGATCCCTGGAAACCTCCAATTTCTGGGAACTGTGGTTTTAACTGGTAGCATTTCAGTGATTCTGTGCCTCATCTTTTTGCTACCCCTCTGGGAACTTCCCAGATTTTTGTGAAACAAAAATCAATGTAACATCTAGGGGTGTGTTTGCCTTCCTCTTCCCAGCCTGGGGGCTGGATTCCATCCCCAGCTCTGCCTCAGTCCCAGGCACAGCAATTCTCTGCCTTTCAGCTACAGACTGCGTCTCCTCAGTGAGCATTTTCTGGGAACAGATTGCAGGCTGCCAGAGGCAGCTCGAGTGAGCTTTAAGAGAAGCGTTCAGTGGGTTTTGATTCACGTTTTGTTGGCCCCTGCAGACAGCCGCTGAAGCCACCTGGGACCACCCCTACCCCCTGTGCTGGAAAACCAGCAGCAGCAAAGCAGGAGAAACCCTCCGGGTTTGAGCGCAGCCGCAGCCCGGAGCACTCCAGGGAGAGATCTGGCTGCCCTAAACACTCCAGGGGGGTTTAAAAGCTTCAGTTTTGCCCTTTTTCCAGAGGAATGGGAACTGTGCTTGGCTGCGAAGCAGCCCTTGGCTCTGTAAGTGCTTTGGGTCCTTCCCTCCAGCTTTAATCCCTTCTCTTGACCCTGTGCAGTTCTCACCAGCCTTAAAGGCACCGTTCTGCCTCCAGGTCTGTGACCTGTGGCCCCACAAAGTGCTGCATGAAAGCCTCCAGCGCTCCAGCTCCAGGAAGCCCGCGGAGCTGTGGGGCAGCTGGATTAGCTCCTGCCAAGCCCCGGTGCAATTCCTGGCCGTGCCCGAGCCGTGCCCTTCGGTGAATCCCGGTCCGGGCTGTCTCCAGGGGATATCTCCTCGGGGAGAGCCTGGCAAAGGGCGCGGGGTGGCTTGGGCCGCTCCCCCCTCCTGTGCAGCCCCCCTACCTGCCTGCCCCCTGCTCTGCGCCAAACCCTGCTCCTGCTGCCGGGCCTTTCATATTCCCTGGGCTTTATCTCCCTCCCTGCTGCCGGGGGAGGGAGCAGCCTTCCCAAAGTGCCTCTCTTTAATCTTCCCTGGCAAGGCAGTCCCTTTCAACAGCCTCCTTAGAGAGCGCAGAGGAGGGGACGGGGAAGTGTGGGTTTATTTCTCTTTATAGAAACTCCAGCCCAAACTGATGGAAATTACCAGAGCAAAAGCAGAGTAACGGCCCTAGAGCTAAGGCAGTTTGCAAGTGCCTTGGATGCTTATCCACAGGGAACCCTACTCTGCTGGAGGGGCAACCAGGGAAGGAAGAATTCAGGCTGTGCCAGCTTGTGCATCGCCTGAGCCAGACCTTGCTATGCTGTGATGGGAGTTTTCCAAGTGGAAAATGAACGTGCAGCCCTGAGCCCAGCAGTGAGGAGGGGCTGGGAGTGAGCTGCCCAGGCCATCCTGCAGGCCCCTTGTGCCTCCATCAGGATCCCAGGCAGCAGGAGAGGGATGTGCAGCCTGACACCTGCAGCAGCACCACAGGCAATCACACTCGCCGTTTATTCTGTTTAATTGTCCCCTTTCCCCTCCTTCCTGTAAATGGAACCACTTCTCTCAGTGGCTTGAGGGGCCTTCAGAAAGGCTGCACAGCCTTGAGGGGCTCCAGTGGGACGTGGAACCAGGGAATGGTCCTGGTTGGAGAGGTCTGGAGGCTCATCCCATGCCAGCCCCTGCCATGGGGCAAGGTCACCTTCCACCACCATAGGTTGCTCCAAGCCCCGTCCAGCCTGGGCTCGGGCACTTCCATGGGCAGAGAGTTGAATCTGTGGCAGATTCCTGGCAGAGCACAGAGCAGCTCCTCACTTCTGATGCCACATGGAGCAAATTGTGCTGCTGTTTGTTTGTTTGTTGTGTGTGGAAAGCACCTTGGAGCCACTCGGGGCTGAGCTGAGCACGGCAGGAAAGCACCAGTGAGCCAAGGCATGTGCTCAGCCAGGAAAAAACCTTCCTCTCCGTGGATTCCTGGGCTACCGGGAGCTGGCACTGCCACTGTGGGCACTGTCCCTTCCCTCCTCCTGCCCAAAGAACTTCCTTCCCATTCCCCTCCTGCTGCTTTAGCCGCAGATGCTGCCTGGCCATGGCTTGGAAAAGAGGATAGTGCAAAACTCTCCCAGTTTTGGCTTTCTAAAGGGCATGGTCAGCAAATGCTGCTCGTCCTTCCTCGGATGGCTCCACATCCCTGCAACATCCACGCACACCCCTGCCTTCTGGAAGCTTCTCTGAAGCCAGGGTGTCCCTCCTTGGTACCCTGACCAGGGCTGTAAACTCTTAACTCAGTGAACACAAGGCACTGCACAGAAATAGAGAAAAAAGCCCAACCCAAATCCCTAAACAATTCCAATTAACCTCTCAGTCTGCACTGAGGTAACTGGGTGCCTCAGAATGGCTGGGCAAACAGTTTGGGGAAATAGCTAAATTCAGTCACTTCACCACAGGCCTTCTCCCTTTCACTGCCCTGCACACCCAGCCCTTCCCAGAGGGGATTTGCCAGGCTGGGAGGAGGGAATGAATTTTCCCCTCTGTGTATCTCTTTTCTGTGTACTTGGGTTGAACTCACAAGTTTTGTTTTCTCTACTAAATTCCATGCTGGAGCCAAAAATGACCGAGTTACCCAGCGGCTGTGGCTGCTCGCCGGTGGTGGGAGCACCACAATCCACTCTTGGGTGGGAAGGAGCCCCAGGAGGGGAAGAATGCAGGAAATGGAGGCAGCTGAACCAAAATAGCACCAGGCTGGACTTCCACCCCATAATTACAGACAGAAGCCCCTTCAGGGAGCACAGGGCTGGCTGCTGCTGGGCTCACATGGTTCAGCCACAAGCTCTACCCAGTCTGGAGAGAGCTCCAACCCCGTCCTCTGATCCTGCAACCCTGGGAAAAGTTCTGCCCTCCAGGAACTGCAGACCAGGAATGCACCTGAACTCCCACGTGCTTCAGTGAGCTCCTGTGATAGGCACTGGCCATCAGAAAATAAGTGCTGATAGCACAAAAAAAATCAGAATCGAAATTATAATCATCAGTCAGAGAGATCTATGGGTTCATCAGTAAAAAACCATTTCGTAAAAATGATTTATTTTAAAAAACCATACTACAAACCTCTTCGGGTTTCTGGTTAATGCTCAGGGCTGGCAGCACCGAGATGGACAGCAGGAAAAACTGCTCTGAAGGACACAAATCCAGAATCCACGGGTTAAAGAGTGTAGAGTAAGCCACGTGAAGGAGCAAGCTGCAGCCCTGGGATGGAGAACAGCGTCTGGATGGATGCACGGCACTGCAGGAAGGGTTCATCCCCCCGGGGGGTCAGGGAGCAGCCCCGGGTCCATCCCTCCAGGCACCCACCCTGCCCAGCTCGCTGTGGGCTGCTTCACCTCCCAGAGCGGAGCACAGTTCACCCTCCTGCTGTCACACTTTGGATTCCGGGCTCTTTGTGGAGCTCCCTGCCAGTTTCTCCTTCTCGGGCTCTGCCTTTGTGTCCCGTGCCTGCCTGGCCTCCCTCTCCTGCCTGCCGAGGATCAGATAGACGGCGCCGAAGCACAGGAAGGCGCCCACCTCGAAGAAGAGCTGCAGCCCCAGGTACCTGCGGGGTGCGAACACAGCGGGGCAGGGCTGCAGGGCTGCAGGGCTGCAGGGCTGCAGGGCTGCAGGGCTGCAGGGCTGCAGGGACGCTCCCTGGCGCTCCAAGCACCCACCCCGAGGCTCTGGGGAGCCTGTTCCAGGGGCTGTGCCGGGAGTGACCCTGTGTGCTCTCCAGCCTGCAGGGGGCTCGGCGGGGGAGTGTCCCCGCGTGTCCCCGGGGCTTTGCACGGCAGTCTGTGCCTCGTCCCGTCCCCGCTGCCCTGCCTACCTCTGCCTGAAGAGGGTATTGTCGTAGTATCGGCAGGCTGCCCTGCGCTCGCACCTCCTCTCCCACAGCAGGCAGGCGGTGTCGATGGCGCTGCCGTACAGCACCGGGCCCGGCATCCACGCTGCAACACACGGTCAGCCCGGCCCCGCCGCAAAAACCCCAAAACCGCGGCCCGGATGCTACAGACACCCCAAAACACGGCCGCAGATGTCGCAGCCAGGCAGCACTTCAGTGACAGGGATGCACCACTGCCCTGTTCCGGGGCTCACATCCTCTATACACCGAGCATTTACTGCTCCTTCCCAAGGCTGATGTGGCACGTCCTGGGGGGGCATCCAGGGCAACATGAATTTTCCCCCTTGGAAAAATAACTAGTGGGATGACAGGACAGGGTCTGGAGGCCCCCTGATACGCTGGAGGCGAGCAGAGCAGTGTCTGCACACAGCCTGAGCTCCCAGACCTGGAGGTACTCCCAGCCCTCCTTTGTTTGCACACGGAGATGGAGCTGCCTTGTCTCATCCTCTCACATGCACCCCCAGACCCTGCAGGGCAGCATCTCCCCCTCCCTTGGGAAAGCCCTCTCCAAGAACTGCCATTATTTTTCCAGGAGGGTATTTTAACACTTTTCAATTTACCTAAAACTCTCAGCAGCATGAACTGTATCCCAACAGCGAATGATTTGTCCTCAGGCTGGATGCTCCTGAAAAACAAAATGGAACAGGAGCCAAGGTAAAGCCACGGCAGGAACAGGGCAGGAGGTGCAGTGCAGGCTGGTTTAAGCCCAGGAACAGGGCAGGAGGTGCAGTGCAGGCTGGTTTAAGCCCAGGAACAGGGCAGGAGGTGCAGTGCAGGCTGGTTTAAGCCCAGGAACAGGGCAGGAGGTGCAGTGCAGGGCTGGTTTAAGCCCAGGAACAGGGCAGGAGGTGCAGTGCAGGCTGGTTTAAGCCCAGTCAGGGCTGGTGTAATCCCCAGTCCCACAGCTGGAGAGATCCTCCCTCCTGAGCCCAAGATCCCCCCTGTGAGCCCTCTGTGGCTGCCCAGGAGCGTGCCCAAGGTGCCCCACCTGAGGATGAGCATGAAGGAGGGCGTGTGGGAGGTGCTGGCGAGGATCCCTGCCAGGCAGGAGAGCACCACGAAGGGCACAAAGAGGTGGGAGCAGCCGGTGCCGCAGGCGCCCGGCCGGGCCGAGCCTGCTCCCGTGATGCAGCTGCACCCGGTGTAGTTCTGCAAAGAGGAGACAACATCCAGAGGCTGCTCATGTGCCCAGGGATGTGCAGGTGGAGGGGAAGGCTGCCAGCTGCCAGAGCGAAGCACAGGGGGTAGGATTTGTCTGGAAATAATTAGCAGTGATTAGCACTCAGTAGTTTGGGGAGAGCTCAGAGCCCTGTCCAGGGCTCCAGGAGAGCTGGAGAGGGACTGGGGACATGGGATGGAGGGACAGGACACAGGGAATGGCTTCCCACTGCCACAGGACAAGGATGGATTGGATTTTGGGAAGAAATTGCTGGCTGAGGCCCTGGCACAGGTGCTGTCCTGCTGTGAGCCCCTCCATCCAGGGCTGTGTGCAGGGCAGAGCCCAAGCTCGGGGCAGTGTTAAATCAAACGTGGAAAACCTCACCTTGGAGAGAGGCTCATAAATAACTAGCAGAGCCTTAGAGCAAAGAAAAGATGCCCCGGGGTGATGCATGAGGAATTTTTCCTCTCCTCTGTTTTTTAGTCACATTTCTCTCCTTTTTTGTTTTAAACAAGAAACCCTGGGATTTGGTTGGATTTTTTTTTTGTTTGTTTGTTTTTTTCTTTGAAGAGACCTTTAAACAAAATGAGCATGATCTTTTGGTTGCCAGAGGGGGTGGCAGTTTACAGAAGGGTGATCCCAGAGGCAGGGCCAGCTCAGAGTCTTCCAAAACCTCAATGCTACACCCAAACTTACACAGTGCCCTGTGGGAGGGCTGCAGCAAAGCTGGCCACACAATTGTAGGGTTTTCTGCAGCCTGGGAGGGCTCCTGGAAACCCTGGGACAGGGAAGGCAGTGGACAACGAGTGCCACAGGTCCCTGTACTGGCACAGATGCTCACAATGGTAAGAAAAGTGTAAAATTTCCAAGAAAGCAAGGGCTGGAAGAGAGAGGAGGGAAATGGTCGAGGAGGGAAAAAGCAGAAAGGATCTGCAGTACCGAAGGCAGGCGTGGGGGTGCAGGAAAGCACATTTGGGACTGGGCTCTGGCAGCAATCATAACTGTTGTGAAAATGAAGTGCTGCTGATTAACAAAACCCTGCTGCACGCTGCCCAGACAGGAATGCAAAGCCACTCACCCTGCAGGGGCTGCTAACCACCTGCAGAGCTGTCCCAATGGCAGGGATTCCCTCACCTGCACGGCTGCAGGCCCAAGGGAGCAGCTGGGAACACTCAGGGCTGCCGGGGTCTCAGTGACAGCCTGGGAGCGGCACAGGAGAGACCAGCAAGGGCAGCAGAGCAATCCCCAGCAAAGGAAGGGCAGGAGCACACCCCGCTCCTCCTGCGCTGTGACTCTGCCCCGCTCCCCCGGGGCAGGCGCCGCCTTGGCAGCCTGGGGCTGGCCCGGGCACCCCTGACGGTCCCGCGGCCCTGCCCAGCCCTGACTCACCAGGATGGAGCCGTCCGTGCGGGTGCTGAGGGCGCTGCAGCCGGCAGAGCAGGGGGAGGTGTACTCCACGCCGTCGGAGCCGCAGACGGGGTTGAAGCCCCTCTGGGGACAGCGGCACCGCGCGTGGCACTGCGCGTCCTGCTCTCCAAACGCCGGGCTGACACGGGCAGAGCGTTCATGTCAGCTGGGGAGCATCAGCCGCGGGCACCTCCCTGAGCAATCCAACTGCGTGTGGGCTGGGATCGGGGAAAACCCGCTGGACTGCACAACAAACCCTTCCCCACAGGAATTCCTCCATCAGCCCCAACCTTTGCTCTGCCTGGGCAAAGAATCCCAACCACAAACGGGCACGGGAGCCACCCTCTTTCTTCATGGGCTTTGGGTCCCAGCCCTGGGCTCTGGGGCTCTTGCAACACCAAACCTGGGCTCTGGGGCTCTTGCAACAGCACACGGTGGGAGGGAAGGAGGGAGATTCCCCCTGCGGGCCGGGACCACAGGACGCTGAACAGGGAATTTGCAGAGACCTGGATCAAGCCTTGAGGGCATTTAAGAAGTTCCTGCCCACATTCAGCTGCCACAGTGTGGACGGTGTGATCCCAGGGCTGGCCCCTGCCCGAATTACTCATCCACCAAACTTTCCGAGATGAAAACTTGTGACGTTTGTGCCAAAAACGCGTTTACTTCGGGTTCCACACTTGCTCCTCAGTAGGAAATATCACCCGTGGAGCTCTTATAACCCTGCTCCTAAAAATCTCATGTTAACAAGGCCTTAACCCTGAGGAGATAAAGTGAAATGACTCTGCCACGTGTGGGCTAAGTCACCAAGGCTAGCTGTAGCTTTCTGCCCTAAACCTGAGGACACGGCAGACTCGGTGTTTATCCACAGGAATTTCTCACTTTACCTCCACTAGCTGCTTGTCCTGAGGGGATAAACCCATTTCTGGGGAATCTGCTTGGCTCCCAGCCCGAGCAATGTGCCCGCGGCTGGGGTGTGCCCACCCCGGGCATGCCCCCCGTGCCCAGCCCCCGTACCTGTCCCAGTGGGTGACACCGGCCACCCTCTGCGTGGGGCAGCCCAGGAAGAGCAGGGGAAAGGCGGTGAGCAGGCAGAGCAGCATGCCCAGCACGCACAGGGCGCTGCACTGCCTCAGGGACATCTGGAACCGCTTCAGGATGGCGCCGCCCACCACGATCCCCACCATGGCCCCGGGGATGTTCACTGCACCTGGGGAAAGGCAGGGAAACACACAGCAGGCTGGCTTGGGAGGGACCCCAAACATCACCCAGTTCCACCCCCTCCCACCATCCAGGGTGCTCCAAGCCCGTGTCCAACCCGCCTTGGGCACTGCTGGGGACCCAGGAGCACCCACAGCTGCTCTGTGCCAGGGCCTGCCCACCCTCCCAGGGAAGGATCCCCTCCTCACTCCCAACCTAAAGCCATCCCCCCTTGTCCTATCACTGCACCTTGCTTTCCATCTCTGACCTGCACCAGTCCCTTCTCACAGCAAACCCCAGGGATCTGCTGTTGGGTTCCTGGTTTTGGAAGGAACACCAGGTAAGGCTGGGGAGGATGTTTAATTTCTGTGCAGGGCAGGATTGTGCCCATTTCTGTGGTCACCCTTGCAAAACCCCGTTTACATAAACCCCCATTTTTGGGGGGAGGCCAAAGTTCAGCTAGAGACATGCAAACTGCTTCATTCAGCTAAGAATCAATGGGGAGGTTGCTTCCAGCCCATAAATACCCACGCAAGGAAGGAATTTCCAGCTACAGAAAGCTTTTTGATCTGAAAGAAAAAGGCCAAGCACCACTCAGGAGTGAGAACAAAGGCTAGAGGAATTCATCAAACACGGTGCTGACTTGAATGCAGAGGGTAAATCAGGGCTGGGAGGAGCTCAGCTGGGCACATCGGGGCAGGACTGCACTGCTTCAGCGTTTAACCTTCCTGCCTGCATACAGCCCTGGGCTCTGCCAGTCTGCTCTGCTCACTTTATCCTGATTTATCTGGTGCAGACCTCAGAGGCCTCTTTCCCCGAGGTGCTGTTTGTTCAAAAATGTGCTTTGAACACTTCTGTGGCAGGATCTCTGAACTCTCTAACCGATTCTGAGGGGGAGGCTTTATTCTAGAGGAGTTCTTCCCAATTTCTGGATTGTTTTTTAAGGAGTCAAAAGCTCAGCAACACTCACCGATGATCATGTTGGCCAGGGACGCTGTGAGGGAGAACTGTCTCTCCAGGAACTTGCCCATGAAGGTTGCTAACCCAGCAACCATGGCAGAGAGGTTGACCTGAGCCAGCACCACCAGCAGGTACACGGGGTGCCTCAGGTTCCTCAGCAGCACCACAGGAAAACCTGAAAGGACAAGGGGGGGACCCGTTCCATGGAGAGCAGGGGAACAGCAAAATATCCATCAGGGAATCACAGAAGAGTCTGGGTGGGGAGGGTACTGCAAAGCTCATCTCCTTCCACCCCTTCCCTTGAAGCTTTCTGGCAGAGCTTCTGCCAAGATAAACACAAAAGTAGATGGGAAGTCATTAAAAGTTAATTTATTTGTTTGCTGCGGTTGCAATTTCAGCGTCCTTTTCGTTTCAATCACGGAAAATGCATTTTTTGATTGCGGGCGAGAAACACTCCAGCACACTGCCCTGGGGCTGAGCCCTCCAGCAGGAGAGGCCTCCAGCCTGCTCCAGCCCCTGCTGCCAGGCTTTGGGGTGCTGGCAGCTGCCACTGTCCCTGCTGGAGTGATGTCCCCTCATGCACGTCCCACAGCCACCTTCTGCTCCCGCTGCTGCTCTGCCACCGCCCCCCCTGCTCCGGCTGCCACGCAAAGGGCAACCTCCAAACAAACTGCTGATGAGCTTCCCAGATGAGGGCCTGGGCAGCCAATATGCTGGAGCAGAGATAAGGAATTAACAGCGAGGATTAATGCCAAGGACTGCCATAAATTAGTGGTGTTAATTCTTAGCAGCTGACAAACAACTGGGACAATCTTTCTATCTGCTCCAGCGCAGCGGCGCCGGGGGCATCTCCCCGGGGCTTGTCTGGGAGCTGTCCTCAGATGGGGATGGAGTTTGGCTGTCCTCAATGTCTGGAGGAGCAAAAGGACCCTCTGTGCCTGCACTGGGGTCCTCCATGTCCAAAGGCAAAACTCCCCTTTGTGGCAGCAGCGCCTTTCCAGCTCAGCACTCTGCCCTCAGGCCAGGCAAGCAGCCAAAAATCTTCGGGAGCTGCAGAAGCAGGTCCTGAGAGGCATCCAAACACACCAAGCATGCTCAGGGACCTGTAGTACTGACCCTCTGGAGGCTGGCAGTCAGGGGACAGGGAAGGAGCTGCATTACAGCAAGGTGAGCCAAGAGGGGAGATGGTTTTGCTCTTCAGTACCACAAAAGATCCTGATTTTTGAAGAGTATTTCTGAAGTTTCTCAGCCATATTGCAGATAGGAAACCTCAGCTTGCTTGCTGCAAAATCTCCTGAGAGCCAAGCCAGCTTTTTGTGGGAATCCTCCACCAAAAAGTCCCTTTTCCTGGCTCTTTTTAATCAAGCCACACCTCACCTGCCACCCCAGACCAGAGGTAAAGAGCTGAGCAGGTCCCCACTTGATGGTGGGAACAGCAAGATTTCCATCCTCTGCAATCCCCACCTCAGCACTAACTGCATCTTCCTCGCAGCTCCAGAGAGGAAGCCAGGCAGACAGGAAAAGCAAGCTGAAACTTTAAAATAATAAACAAAACATCTCCTTGAAAGCGCCTTTAGGGACCTCAAGAGAAACAAGTCACGAGTGCAGCATTCCAATGGCTTTGAAGATCACCTTAACGGGCTCATTCCTGGAGTGTGCAGCAGAATCTGCACATCCTCCCAGGTGTCTTCAACAGAAGCCTGCAAATTAGCAATGGAAATTACCTCAGGCAGCTAAACCCTCCCTTTTTTCATCGCTGCAGGAAGATCCAATGCCTGCAGAAGGAGGAATTTGCAGCTTGAGGAGCAGGGTGCAAGGCAGTGTCAGGCAGAGCATCGGTGCCAGAGCCAAGATCTGTTCCCCAGCAGCCCCGACCTGCCCAGCTCTGGGTGAGTCCAGACAGAGGAGCTGGCTCCCTCCTGGGGTCAGTGACCTCAGGAGCGTCCCCAGAGCTGGGGCTGAGCCCTTGCCCTGCACACAGCCCCATCCTGGAACTGCTGTGGGGCTGGAAAAGCCCGTCCTGCCCCAGGCTGCCCCTGACAGCCTGCCCCAGGGAGGCTCAGAGCCCGCAGCAGCACCTCCTGGGATGGGCCCCAAACCACCCTTCTTCTGCAGAAATTGCAGAGTGATTTTGCTCTCTGGTTATCCCCAGAGCAACAGAGCACAGGGCAAAAGGCATTTCCTTCTCCATAATCATGGAATGGTTTGGGTGGGAAGGGACCTCAAAGCCCATCCAGTGCCACCCCCTGCCATGGGACACCTTCCACTATCCCAGCCTGGCCTTGGAGGCTTCCAAGGAGATTCAGGAATCTCCTCTCCAAATTCTGCTTTCATAAATGATCATGTAGAAAATAACAGTAAAAAGAGAAACACAGAGAGAGGAAGCGAAAGATGCAGGAGAGTGATGAAATGGGAAGGGAATTCTCTTTCCAGTGACTTGCAGACGAGCCAGCCCCGAAGGGCTGCACCTGTATTGTCCATCTAACCATCACACCCTACCTGCCACCCTGCCCCTGGCTCCAAGGAGAGTTTTGTCCTAGAGGTCCTGGTGATTTCAGCCAGACACTTCATTTATTTCAGAACTGGGCTTTGGGGGAGAAATTCTCACAGATAATGAATTTATTAGCACAGCCCTGACACAGCAGCACTGATTCAAGCCCTGAACCTGGAGCAGGGTGAGGTATCTCCTCCTCTCCGCACCCGGGAGCAGGGAGCTCATTTTCATTTGTGTTTCAGAGGCACGGAGCAGAGTGTTGGTGTGAAAATCCCATCTGAGCACTATCAATCTGCTCCCACGCAGCAGCCTCCATCCCACAGCTTTCTAAATGACAGTGCCACAAGGTCAGGGGGGCAAGAAACCCTCGGCTGCCTCCTCTAATTGAGCATTAGGCTGGCCAGCAAACCTGCCCACACCTGCCTGCCTCTGCCTGCCCTGCACCGACCTTCAGAGCGCAGAGAATTTCTAATAAATTAATGTTTGGGAAATGTGGAGGAAGCTGACACGGGGTGACTTCAGAGGGCCACTTTTCCTAAGTAGTTGCTGAAGTGCAGAGTGTTTAAAAAACCCAAACATCCCAACCATTAGCAGATGCCTCCACAGGCTAAAGTCCAGCTGAACCCCTTCAGCACAAAGAGCCCACTCATTTCCAAACAGTTTAATTGCACTGGATTGAAATGTCCCTCTGGATCTGAACTGCTCAGACCCTGGCCCCAGGCAGTGCTGGCCACTCTCAGGGGGACAGGAGGTCAGCCTAGCGTGGACAGTGTCTCCAGCCTTGGAGGAGGGACTCTGATGAGGTTTTTAGAGGATGAGAAGTTGCCAGTGCTGCTGTGGGTCTGATTCCTGCCATGGCTCGAGGACTGAGCAGGAGCAGCTGGAGGCATCCAAACCCCTCTGACTGAAGGGGGTCTGTCCCTTCCCAGGGCTCTGCTCCAGGCTCTTCCCTGCCTGGATTTGGGCTCTGGGGAGATTTTGGCCTCCGAATCCTACTGCCCACATGAGCCACAAATCACAGAGGCACAGAAGGATTTAGGATGGAAGGAACCTAAAAGCCCATGCCACTGGGCAGGGACACCTCCCACTATCCCAGGCTGCTCCCAGCCCCGTCCAGCCTGGCCCTGGACATTCCAGGGAGGGCATGTGGCTCTCAGAGTGACCAGGGCCAGGTGCTTGGGTTGGCAGGAGGTGGAGCAGGGCATTGGCACACTTACGTCTGATGAACTGCAGCAGGGAGAGGCTCTCCGTGTGCTCCGATCTCAGCCGGAGCTGCCTGAGCACGTCCTTCCTCTTCTTGCTGTCTCTGTCCTTCCCTCTCACCACCTGGGGACACACCAGAGGCTGTCACTGCACGCATCACCCCACAGCTCTCCCTTCCCTGGCTTCTCTCCCCCAGCCCCTGGTGCTGCTGGCCTTGGCCATCGCTGTCTGTGCCCAGCTGCCCACACCAGCGGGCTTCCAGCGGGGCTGGCAGCACCCAGACACACATCCGTGCTGCAGAGGAGTTTTCCCACCTTTCCTGACAGCACTGGATCACACCCTGTCAATGCCAAGCTGTGCCATTCCCCAGGCACAGCACACCGTGTGCTCAGCTCGCACAAATTCAGGGGAAAACCTTTGCAGGGAAAGCTGGATACCCTCAGGGGGGTGGTTTTCTGCCCCAGAGCTTCTTTCGCCTCTGGGGACAGGCACAGGCACCCAGGGCGGGACACAGCACAGCTTTGGGAGGAGGATGAGCAGTTCCCTGTGTCCCTGTGCTCCCTCACACGCCGGCGGGCAGGAAAGAGGCAGCAGTTGTGGGGAAAATGCCTCCCTCCCCAGAGCAGAGCACTTCTGGGCCGTGCCTCGGACCCCTGCTCTGCCGGCTTTTAGGGGAATCACAGCAGCAAAGGGCACTAATTAGAGGGGATGTGCTGCTGTGCCTGTGGAGGGCTCAGGGCAGCGTGGCTTTCATGGGAAAGCACGGAGTTTTTACAGGCAGAGCCAACAGCCCCGGCTCTGCCAGCCGCAGCAGCTCAGCAGCTCTGACCTGAGCTGACAAATGAGTTCATTCAGCAGCAATTAGAGACTCGAAATGGAGAGAAGGGAACGGCAGCTCTCGGGCTGGAGTCCCCTCCCCTGCTCTGAAACTGAGAGCGGTCATTAAGCAGCAGCGAGGTCACGCTGTCGGTGCTGTGGGCGCCACGGGGCCTTTTTAAGGGCAAGGGCAGTGAAAATCCTTTCCTGTTTTGTATTGCTGGAGCTCAGCAATTCATACATTTTTCAAATGCAAAGATGAAATCCAGCTCCCTTTCACTTTTCAACTGCGTTACAGGGGCTCTTCTCTCTGCTCTGAAACTGCAGCATCTTCCAAAAATACACTCAAGCTGTTCCTGACCGTGGCTTCCTCAGCTTCCAGCTGTTTGTACTTCTGAGAGTCAACAGCCTGCACATCCAGACAAAACCCCAGCCTTCCCAAATGCCCCAGTCTGAGATGTCCCTGCTGCGTGTGACCCTTGCAGGGGACGTTTCCGTGCCGGCCCGGGAGCAGCAGCTGCCTGCACACGGAGCAAAGCCCTCACAGAGGGGAAAGCTCCTCTCCCTGTGCTGCCTTGGCCCTGGCACGGCTCTTTGCTGCCTGAAAGGAGCAAGAAATAGGTTCCTTTGGGGTGAAGGAAAGCAGGGGCAGGAGGAAAAGCAGGAGTCCTGCCTGCTTGCTGCAGATGATGCTGGAACGCTGCTGGAATGACGCTGGCTGCACCATCAGAGATGCCCAAGGCCTGAGGAGGATGCTGTGCTCCTGCCACAGGGGATTTTGGCATTCTCACAGCAGAAATTTGTCAGGCTGGAGCTGGGAGGTGCAGTAACACGGGCTGGCTGCTCAGCCCTGCCCCACCACGATGCCAAGGAGGAACAAACCAAGCTTGCAAAATGCCCCCACACGTGGATTCTCCTGGATGATTCCTTAAAGGGCTCAGCTTCGTGGTGCCACATCTCATGGTTTTGCAGTGAGATTTTATCTGCATGGAGGATTTTGTCCAGCATGGCTGTGGCTGCCCCTGGATCCCTGGCAGTGTCCAAGGCCAGGTTGGACACTGGGGCTTGGGGCACCTTTAGGGTCCCTGCATCCCAGCCCATCCCGTGATTCCACTGGCATCACTTCCACCCTCGTGGGGCATGGAGGAGGCACACAGGCTGTTGAGGAAGGAGAATGAAGCTCCCACACACTTGGCATCAGGAAGAACATCCCCAACCTGACCTTGGCCTGGGGAAGTCCCCCATTTCCCTGCCTTGAATAAATCCAGGGATGGCTGAGCAGGGCTCTGCAGCAAAGGAAAACGAAAGCAGCTTTTCCTGCCAGCTCCTGCTCTCCCCACCTGCTACTGCACCTGTGAGAAGGGCAGCCAGAGGTGCCAGCGGGCTGGGTTTATCCAAATACACCCCTGGAAACAGGGATAAATGACCTGCTGTGTGGCAGAGAGGTTTTCTTTGTTTATTTTGAGGTGTCTGCAGTGGTTCCCTCTGGCTGTGAACAGAACCTGGCACTCCCAGCTCAACGAAAAGTAAGGTCAGAGAAGTTATTTTCATATTAGACAAACAAAGTGTAAAACCTCACGGCTTGGAAAAGAATTATTTTCCTTTTGACAAGGTCAGGCTCCCTACAAACACTTCATTGTGCCTCTCCCAGCACGTGTGGGTCCCTCCAGGGGCCTTGTTTCCAGGAGTGTTAAAATAGCCAGGTGCTGAGGGGCACCTTGCTCCCACCACACGGGAGGATTATTTTTAGCTGCTGTTTGTGCCTGTCCTTAAAGCTCCCTGGAGAAAATCCAGCTGTAGAGACCAGCCCACAGCTGCAGCCTGTCCTGCCACTTGGCCCTCTTTGTTCCTCAGCCCATGCCCTGTATTCCTAGGCTGCCTTTGGTGCTGCTTTCTGGGCTTTAAGGAGGCACCCAGAGCAGCACAGCACCTTTTTCCAGAGAAAGCCCTCCATTTCCAGCACCTCATGGGTTGGGTTCTGTGCTTGGAGCATCCCTGAGCAAAACCTGCAGTGGGAGGGATCTGGGGTGGACAAGACAGATCCTGCCGATGAGAAATGCTGAGCAGGGACAGCTCCTGCTTTTGTCTGAGAGCACCTTTCCCCTTTCCAGCCCTTTCTTGGGGCTGCAGGACAGGCAGAGCCTGTGTCCCAGGAATATTGGAACACTGTGGCAATACTGCTGCCTGGCTTGGGATACAGCAACAGCAGCAGATGGCAAAGCATGAGCCAAACCGTGGCTACACAGCAACTGGAGAGGGCTTCGAGTTCCTCACAATCCAGGACACAACTCCAAGGAATGGTTCTGGCTCATGGAGGCAGGATTAAACTGGAATTACTTGGGAAAAAAGCTGCTCTTGACTGAAAACAGCTTCTCCAGTATAAGAGCCTCATCCTCCCATCCCCTTCCTGATTTCATGACAACCACATGGCTTTGCCCTGATCAGGCCTCAATAGGATTATTCAGGATACTTTGGTGCTAGAAACCTACTGACAAGCAGCAAAGCAGAGAAATAAAAATGTCCTGGGTTTGGAGTGACTAATTTACAGAAAAAAAAAGATCAAAAGAGAGGCCTCACGATCATTAATGTTAACACCAGCCATTCCAGGGACTTCAAAGAAAGAATTCATCAAAAAAAGGTGAGGCTGTGGAATAAAAAATGCAGATGTGCCTTGGCTGGTGGGAGGAAGCAGATAAATCTCCACGGGCACAGAGGGCTGGGTGATATCCAGTGCTTGCTGCACTGAGGAGGGTGGCCAGAAACGGATCCAAGCTGGTGGTACAGGAGCACCTCAGCTGCCTCTGGGCAGAGCAGAGCTGTGCCTTTCCCATGGGCTGTTCCCTCGCTGAAGGGATTTGCTGTGGGCAGCACAGTGCACACATACAGGGAAACATCCACGACAACGCAGGTTTCCATCCAATCCTGGAGTGCTCCTACAGCTCACATGTGTTACCCAGCACAGCACGTGGCAGACTCTCTGCAGAGGCTTTGATTTGAATTTTTTAGGCAGGGCTCCTTGCTGGTGCTGGTGCTGGTACCCCCACGGGACAGACGTGGCTGGCCCCGGTGCCTCCCGTCCTGCAAGTTGGCTATTTACTGTATTTCCCTGTTATTGTTATTATTTTTAGCTGTTAGTAGAGTCCAAGGGCTTTCTGAGTGGGATGCAGAAATGGGGAGAAATCCAAGAATTTGAGAAATTCACATGCTGCAGAGGGACACGTGGGTGCTCGGCCATGTGGGAGTGTTCCCTCCAGACCCCAGCCAGCAGAGCAGGGTGAAACCTTCCTGCTCTTTTTAAAACCAATATCCACCCCTTCCCCCTTAAGCTCTTCCAAACCACTCAGAGTGCAGCACTTGCCAGAAAGTGCAGCTGTTTTAGCTGGAAGTGCATTATTTTCTCTCAAGAGGCATTTATGAAATTAATATTCCCATCAGCCGTAATGAAGGTCTTTTCCTTTGGATGGATGGGCAGTTCCCACTCCATCCCTCACAGCTCGTGTCAGCCAGGAGTAAACCACTGCCCCCCCAGGCTGAACGGGTGAAACAGGTCGGGGAATCTCCCCTCAGTTCTGTGGAAGTTCAGGCAGTGTCAGAAGTGAAGGATCGCTCTGCCCTGGGGCACAGGCTTGTTCAGACAGGCAGGTTTCGGTGCTGCCTCGGGGTGAAGCACGCGTGGAGGGCGATGACACCACTTAGAGCACGGCCAAGACACCGAGACAGGCACAGCTTCACCTCCTGAGCGTGTCCCGGCAGCTGCAGCCACATCCCAACCCGCAGATAATGCTGCTCTGCCAGCACAGCTTCTTGTGCTTTGCTGCTCCCAGGGGAAGCTCACGAGTCGTGTCAGGTCCTGGTGGCAGCTCTGGGCTGCACGGCCCCTCCCTGGCCCTGCTCCCCAGCTGCTGCTGCTGCTGCTGGAGAAGAGCTGTCCTTGTTGGCCCATAGATGGAATTTCAGTGCCACCTCCCAAATCCAGGACTGCTCCCAGACAAAAGCTGCCAGGAGTGACAAGGCTGGCTGCCCTTTCCCTCCCCTGGCAAAGCTCTCATTTTCAGATGTGACAATGGGGGCTGCATCCTTCCCTTCCCAAGGAACAGAAGTGTCAGCGTGGCTGACATTTCGAGGGGTGTGTGTGTGTGCAGAGCTCTCCTACCTCTTTGGGCATTTCCCGTGGGAAGAAGAAGTACGGCAGGGCAGACAGGGCCACCAGGCTGGCGGCCACCAGGAACCCGAGCCACCAGGCCCCGACCCAGCGCGGGTCCTTGTTGGTCAGCTGCACCTCAGCTGCAACACGAGAGGAGAGGGGCATCAGGCCACTGCTGGGACAAGGGGGGACCCCGGTGCCTCCCCCAGCATCTGTCAGCCCCAGGTGGAGGCTCCCAGCCCAGCTTCTGGGGCCTGAGCAGCGTTTGGCCTTGACCATCCCACCCCTGGATCACATTTCATTGTCTCTGTCCTGTTTCACTGCTGTCCCCGGGGTGTCCAGAGAGCCACTCAGCCTCTGGATGGGGTCAGCTGGGACAGGGACGTCCTGGACGCCCACTGTGCCCCGCTGGCACGGGGCAGAGAGCCCACAGGAGGCTGGAGCCTGCTCTGCTCCAGAAGCTGTGGCAGGACACGTGGTTCCCTCACCTGCGCCGACTTTGTCGATGTCCACGTAAAACCTGAGCATGGCAGAGCCCAGCAGGAAGGCCACCCCCGGCCCAATGACCGTCACGGAGAACAGGATTCCTGCGGAGGGACGGCAGCAGGGAGGGCTCAGCCCGGGGCAGGGGACCACGGGGACACAGGTGCCTCCAGGTGGGACCAGGCTCTGCTGTACCTGCCTCCAGCACAGCCCGTCTCCCTGGCTGCTCTTATCTCCAAGAGCAACAACCCCGTGCTGCCCATGTTCCTTTCACACAGGGAATTCCCCTTGGCATGGCCCAGACCTTTCCTGACGCTTGTCTTCCTGGAAGGACTGCAATACTCCCAGGAAAAAGAGGTGCCCCTTGGCACCAGTAATCCAGGGAACACCGAGGTGTTTTACAAGGTTAAGGAGATAAAAGTTATCAAGGAACTCTCCTCTGTGAATTACCGATAGAAGAAATCCACACATGTAAGATTCAACTCCTACCTTACATGTGAGAGGTTTGGATCACCTACCAGAGCACAATTTGATGCTGCGCTCCCTTTTTAAACAGTAATGACCTTGTTTTGATCCACCTTTGCTGTTCCCTTCAGTTCAAGGCTGTCACAGATAGCAGCTGGGAAAGGGCTAGAAGGACCTGCAAGGACCTCCCTGTCCCTCCCACCACCCTGGGACACCCCTTCGGGCCTGTTCCCAAGCTGTTCCCCATCCCACCCTGCTGAGGGGCACCCTCCCATCTCCCAGGTGGCCGAAACTGCTTTCTTTGGTCCACATCACTTTGCTGACACCTAAACATTGCTGTCCCTTAAACCCACAGCTGCCACTTGTGAGCACAGAGAGCAGATTGTTCCTCTTGTCCCTCTTGAAGCCTTTCTGGAGGAGGACATGGTCATGAACTCTGTCCCCAGGTTAAAAGCCCCAGCACCTGCCCCAAATGGTGTTTCCCAGCTCCCCTGCTGCCTGCCCAAGCCTGAGGCACACAAACTCTTTTTGCAGAAAGCGTCCCGGCTCAGGGCAGAGCACAGGGCTGTGAGGAACCCTGCTCTCATGAATGAAACCAGCCCAGTCTGGCCTTGCTGCCACCTCCCCCCGGCCCCTCTCTCCCCCAGGCAGGGAGGCCAGCCTTACCCAGGTAGAGGGGGGAGTTCCTCTCGCTGGCAAAGTCGTCGATGTAGGAGATGCCGAAGGGCTGGATGGGCACGCCGCCGATGCCCAGCAGGGCCTGGGCCACAAACATCACCAGGAGAACCTCGTGGCTCTCCCTGGAGGCGTGGGGGGTGCAGCTGGCATCGCTGAGGTTGGCCCAGGGCCCCGGGGCCCCGGGCTGGCACAGGTCCGTGCTGTTGCTGAAGGTGCCTGTGGGGACAAGGGGATGGGTCTGAGCGGCTTGGTCTGGAGGAGGAATTCCTTTCTTTAGGCACTCAAGGGGCACTGAGCTCTCCCTGGGGCTTCCTCCAGGTGAATAACCCCAGCTCTTCCAGCCTGGCTCCAGAGCAGAGGGGCTCTAGCCCTGGGAGCAGCTCATGACCAGCTCTGGACTCTCTCCAGCAGCTCCACATCTTTATCTTATCCTTAGATGGCAGGCGAAAGAAAACAAAAGAAGGTGCAAAGATCACTGCACTGGCATTCACAGAGGTGGCTCTGTGTGCCACAGAAAGCCTTCAAGGTTTTTCCACCATCGAGGAAGTGGAGCTGAGGTCCCTCCTGGGACCTTTGGTACACCTTCCAACACAGGTGAATCAGCAAACCTGCAGATTTTGTCAGGAGCTACCCAGGAAATGAGAACTCATTTTCCTCAGAAAAGCTGCCTCAGCGAAGGTGCTGATTTTAACACCCTCATCTCCCTTTAGAACCCCAGGCAAGGGGGTGGTGGTGCTTGTGGCAGGATTTCCGTGGTTATGCCCCAAATCCTGTGGAACCCCAAGTGCTGGGACACGAAGCCAGCCGCAGCAGCAGCACTGCTGAAACACGGACTCATTGTTTCCAGGCTGGGGCTGGCAGCTGGCCCCAGTCTGCAGCCAGCAGTTACTCACCTATTCAGCCCTCCTTTGGTGCCTGCAGTTGCCTGAACCAGCTGCCCTCCCTCTGGTGAGCCAAACAAAAGCTGTCCAGGGGAGGCTTCCAGAAGATTTGCTGGAGCTTCATGGAAACCAGCAAGTAACTGTTTTTCTGCTTTCTCTATTTCCTCATCCCTTCATTTTCCTTCACGGAGAAGATCCCAAACCCACCCTGCCCTGTTCCCTCCACGAGTGGTTTAGACCTGCATGTTTCTCAAGGGAGGCTGATATTCCAGTGGGGTCTAAGCTCTCAAAGACAGCCCAGCTTGACCAGGGAAGGCAGGTGGGGCTGGTGTGCAGCAAACAGGGGGAATCAGAGGCACAGCCTGTGTTTTGATTGTTTTCCTGCCCTTTCCCACGGTTCCCGCATCCCCTGGCTCTGCCTTCCACCAGTGGCTGTTGCCTCGCGGGGCTGAGGTGATTTCACTCTCAGAAAAACAGAATTTCTTGAGGAGAAGCCAACAGTTTGCAGGTCCCAGTGCCTGGAGGGAAGGGATAGGTGAGAGGTTGGGGAGGGATCGTTCCCAGGCCGGGGAATTGCGACAATTCCCAGGAATTTTCAGGGTGGGGAGCACAGGCTGCCCAGAGACGCTGTGGCTGCCCCTGGATCCCTGGGAGCGTCCAAGGCCGTGCCGGAGCACCCTGGGATGGTGGTGGGTGATCTTCCAGGCCCTTTTCAGCCCCAAAGCACCGTGTTATCCCCTCCCCGTGCCCCCAGAGGCCCAGCCCGGTTCTGGAGCACTCACTGGGCACGGACCGGTCGTAGCGGTAGGGCCCGGTGAGGAAGTGCGGCAGGGCCATGAGGAAGCCGGCCAGGGAGACGAGCAGGGCCCCGCAGCCGATGAGGCGCGGCCGGTGCACGCGGCTGCCCAGGTAGCTGAGGAAGACGATCAGCAGCGTGTTCCCCACCTGCAGGGACAGAGAGGGGCAGCGCCTCGAGCGCAGGGCAGCGGGGGCCGCGCTGCGCAGGGGCGGGGGCCGCCGCGGTCACCTCGTTGAAGGAAGCCAGCAGGCCCGAGGTCTGGCTGGAGAGGCCGTAGCGTCTCTCGATGGTGGAGATGGAGCTCTTCAGGTAGCCGGAGACCAGGAGCTGGGAGAGCTGCAGCAGCCCGTGGCAGAACACAAAGAACTGCCAAGACACAGAGAGAGAGCCCCCAGCGGCGGGGTAACCCGGGGCTGCGGCACAGCGAACTGCATCCCCCTCAGAAAGGCACCGGTGGCCAGCAGAGACCTCTGAGCGCAAGCCCTGGAAATGTCACCCCTGCTCTGAGCACAAGCCCTGGAAATGTCACCCCTGCTCTGAGCGCAAGCCCTGGAAATGCCACCCCTGCTCTGAGCGCAAGCCCTGGAAATGTCACCCCTGCTCTGAGCACAAGCCCTGGAAATGCCACCCCTGCTCTGAGCGCAAGCCCTGGAATTGTCACCCCTGCTCTGCCACCAGGGAGATCTTCTGAAATTGGGTCAGAGCCATGAAAGCGGCCTCTGCCAAAAGTAACAACGGGGTCAGCGTCTGCAAGGAGGCTGTGATTTCTTCAGCTGAGAAGTGGCTGTGGACAAAGACGAGCCTTCAGCTGGGCTGGTGCCTGTTTGTGTTGGCCTTGTCCCTAGGATGCACAGCACAAGGGAGGTTGCACAACATCCCTGTTCCCATTCAGCCAGAGGCAGGCAGCCATCCCTGGTGCTGGGAGTTCTTCTGGGACAGCAATGAGCCCATTCCAAACACATCAACAAACAACTCCTTTAGAGAAAGTCAGCAGAAGGTCAGGGAGAAGAAGTCAGACTGCTTTCCTTCCCTTCTCACAAATCCCTGGATGTAAAACATATCTCCTCTGGAAAATATGGTGGTTCTCTTCCACTTCTGGAAGAAAAGCTTCCCAAAATCTACCAGCTCCCAGAAAATCATCTGCCTCCATCTCCATCCTCCATCCTCCCTCCAAGCCATCTCCTTCCCCACTGCCTGGTGGCTCTCCCAGGCATCCCTCCAGCCCCAAAGGAGTTCAAACAACCAGCCCAGGCAGTCACACCCCCTCAGGACATGGTCCTGCAGCACAGGCTGGATTGCCCCAGGCTCCTTCCTGCTGCCCTCAGCCCTGGATGATGCCCAAACCCTTGGGGCACTGCTCCTGCTGCCTGTGCTTTGCAGCAGCTCCCACCACGGGAAAACAGCTCAGCCTGGCCTGGATTTCTGCTACATCTCCTTCTGATCCAGGCCTGGAGTGAGATCATGGCCAAACTTGGCTCTGCAAGCCAAGGCAACATCCCCAGCACCACCAGGGACAAGGGGGAAGGTCACACCCCCCGGGCCCCTGAGAACTGGGATGTGCTCACCGCCTCCCAAAGGGATGGGCTGGGAGGATGCACACCAGGACACCCTCCAGGGCCACCCCCCTTCCAGCCTCGTGGCACCACTGATGTGTGACACGTGTCTGGGCTGGGAAAATGTCATCCAGCCAAAGGAAAGCGTCCCCAGAGTCAGCTCTGCTGAAACTCCCGCGTTCCTACAAGTGGCTGGCTGTGTCCAGGCCCTGCCTCCTGAACACATCAGCTCAGATGGAAAGGCTGAAACCAGATCTGTTTATTCCAGGCATCCACAGCACACAGCCCCCTGAGGATACAAATCCAGGACCTTCACGGGCTTACAGCAGCTCAGCAGCTGCCCAGCACTGCCCCACATCCTCTCCAGCTCATAATGGGAATCTGCTATTTTATTCTGGGCAGGGTGAAGCACACAAAGGAGAGGTGGCCCTGCAGGGGACCTGGACTGGCAAACACCAGGCTTTTCCCAAGAGCTTTTCCCTGCCAGCAGGACAGAGCATGGACACCAGGAGCAGCCCCAGGACTGGGTGCTCCTGCATGGGAGCCCAGGCTTAGCAGTCCAGCACCTTTCCCTTGAAGGGCTAAGTAAAGTCTTCCCTCTGCATCCATGGAATTAAACTCAGAGAACTCAAACACTGTGAGGTATTGCTGCTCCCACCCCACACGTGCAAGAGAATAGACAAACAGCCTCCATCCTAGGCAGCCAGTAAGTCACAGACCTGGGAATTAAACACCAGCATTTCCTCTCCTGGTGGTCTGGAAAACATCCCTCTCCCAAAGGTGTTTGCAGTGTTGATTGTGCAGCTTGGCAGCACATCTCCCCATGAGGGCTCTGGGAGCCTCACTCACTGTCCTGCCCAGCTGACACCAGCAAGTCCCCACCACGCTCCTTCCACGTGTTTGGGACATTCTGGATGCTATTTTAAGAGAGGGTTTTGTGCCTCAGCACATGACAAAGGCACACTGGGCTGTGCTAATGACAAATGGGTCTGGGAGGAAATGGCAGGAACCAGTTTGGCTGGGCCTGCAGCAGGAAGGGACCTCAAAGCCCATCCAGTGCTACCCCTGCCATGGCAGGGACACCTTCCACTGTCCCAGGTGGCTCCAAGCCCCATCCAGCCTGGCTTTGGGCACTGCCAGGGATCCAGGGACAGCCACAGCTGCTCTGGGCACCCTGTGCCAGGGCCTGCCCACCCTCCTAGCCAGGAATTCCTTCCCAATATCCCATCTAAACCATAATGCTCCTTGAAGCCAAACAGGGCAGTTTGTAGTTATGTCCCTTAGCTGCATTTTGACATGAGGTACATGGTTTTTGTGAGACGCTCTCTGGAGATATAAATACACATAAAAACTGCAGTGCTGTGATTTTTGGTCCTCCAGCCTCTTCAAACACATTCAACCACATTGTGCAATGGTTCTGTGTCCCTGCAAGAAACATTTAAACCCTGGGCTGGAAGTTTTGTTTTCTGAGGAAGTCATTTAGAAACCGGACAGGGTGGCCTAACTTCTTGAAAAAAAAAAAAAAAAACCCAAGAGATGAGGAGAAAACATCCTGTGCTGAGGATAATTGTGATCTTGGTGACAAGAGCTTCCTCCATGTCTGCCCGTGGCAGGGGTTGCAACAAGAGGGTCTTTAAGGTCCCCCCCAATCCAACCCAGTCTGGGATTTTAGGATCTACCTTCACAGATACAGCAAAATACTGTATTTTGATTCTGCTCACAGGCCTGAGCTGACTGGGCCCCTCAATGGTTTAATCCTTGAACCCCTTTAAAATATCTCCTCAAGGAAAAATCAGTGGGGTCATGTTTGTAAAGATAACCTTGCTGGCAAGTAAAAAAAAAACCAACCAACCCCAGCAGACAAAAACCAGCTGAATGGGCTGAAGAGAGGCGTGGGGAAGCAGGCTCAGGACATGGCTCTGTGTCCCCAGCCTCCGTGCTCTGGTAGCCTCGGCCTCAGTGACTCACTTTCCTTCTGCCACATGGGATAAGGGTGATTAAATGCACCAGCATCTGTAGAAAAACCCTCAAACCACCAAATCTCCCCCACAAAAGTGACAGAGAAATCTCGAGCCTTTAAGACCAGCGGTCATCTTTTGCTCTCTGGCCTGGTGAGATTCTCTAATGAGCGAGGTAATTGGCTTCCAACTACACTGAGTGTAGGGATAAACTGATGTTAAGGCTGCCACTACTGATAAAAGGGAATTATTGAGCCAGAAGGGAATGAAGCAGATGTTGCAAGACAGAGGGAGCCATTCCAGGTGCAGCCTGTGGTTCTGCAGAGCTCCTCAAACACTCCCCTGGAGGGCCTGGGGCTTCACTGAACACAGGAGGACTCAAGACTGAGAACAAAGGCTTCCCACTGACAAAGCCAGGGATAGATGGGATATTGGGAAGGAATTTCTGCCTGGGAGGGTGGTGGGGCCCTGGCACAGGGTGCCCAGAGCAGCTGTGGCTGCCCCTGCATCCCTGGCAGTGTCCAAGGCCCGGCTGGACATTGGGACTTGGAGCAACCTGGGCTTGTGGAAGGTGTCCCTGCCATGGCAGGGGTGGCACTGGATGTGCTCTGAGGTCCCTCCAGCCCATCCCATCCTGTGATTTTTTGGAGTTTAATCCTGCAGGAGCTTGGAGTTGAGCCTGCATTGAAACATTGCTGCCCCACCACTGGCTTTGGAACAGAGACAACTCCACACCAAAGGCACCTTTGCCACGGGAAACACAGGCAGCATTCTCCAATCACACTTGGTACCTAGAAATCCTCTCTGTGTCCTCTGCAGGAGGCTGAAGTGCTCTTTCCCAGGCCAGCAATCCCAGGGGGTACAGGGGAGAGCAGGAGGCATTTACCTTGATGCTGAGAAAGGGGCTCCTGCAGAGCGTTTCCCGGGCCACGTCCGGGTGGCTGCTCCTCGGAGCCGTGCTTGTCATTCTGTCAGCCTGTCAGAGAGAAATCATTCAGCACATTGCTCAGCTGCTGTGCTTGAATTCCCCCGTGCTCAGCTGGCAAAATCCTCCCATGCTCTGCAAACACCCCCACGGCAGGCACACCGTGTCCCAAGCAATCGCTAATTATTCCTGAGTTGCCTCGGCTCGGAGCACTTCAGTTCTGCAAAGCAACAAAGCAGCCTGTAAAATGTGCAACAGCAGAGGCCTGGGAGGCGAAAAGCTGCTCAACAGAGCCAAGGACAATGCTGTGGAACGCTGCTGGGGTCGGTGTGATGCCTTATCAATAGCTCGGTGACCAGGGCAGCCTCTGCTGACAGGAGACGCCAGATGGGGAAGGGAAGCTGACAAAGCTGATGGCTGTGCTGCCATCCAGAGGTACCTCAGCTGCCTGGAAATGGGAACTGAAGGATACCAGTGGCTGCAGAATGGGTTCAGTGGGATCTCAGGGGCTGCAGAAATGGGTTCCAGAGGGATCTCAGGGGCTGCAGAACCTCACGAAGCTCAGGTGAACGCAGTGCCAAGTCCTGTGCCCTGCCCTGCCCAGCGCCCAGCCTCTGCATCCCTCGGGGGATTCCCTCCAGGCTCAGAGAGGGAGCAGCTCTTGCTGCACAAGCGGGGCTCAGCGAGCCCTTCCCCGTCCCTCCCTGCGCTGGGCTCTGCTGGGTTCAAGCCCTGCTTTCCTGTGCATCCCATTTTCACCCGCGGTGGTTTTTGCCTCTCCCCTGGAAGAGCCCCTCCACTCTCGCTCTCGGACTCCCAGCCACCACCTAAACGCGACCGTGCAAGGAAATTTCAGCCCGTGGGAAGGGAGCATCCCCTCCCTGCCCGCAGGTCTCCTTCCCTTCTCTCTGACCGCAGCCCCTCCTCCCCAGGGACCGGGGATGTCTTTGTTGGGTTTTAGTACCCAGGCTTCCTGCTCAGGAAGCTGCATTGTTCGGAGGCACGTTAAAGCCATTAGGCTTTAACTTGTTGTTCAGCACACTCTAATAGATGTTTTCATCTCCGCAGCAAATGGGGTGAAAGGCTTCCCATTATTATTCTGTGTAATTCCATTTCCCCCATGATGAGAAGCAAAGGAGCGAGGACCCGCAGCCTCAAACAAATTAACAAACGCGGGGGTTGATGTAACTTCTAGCAGGAGGAGACTGCCCAAACTGGTGTTTATAAACCCTCAGCACAGTGCACGGGAGAGGTGAATTCCAGAGGGAATTCCAGAGTCACTAGCGCCACAGCAGCCTCTGCAAACAGCAACTGCTGCCTCAGCCCCACTCCAAGAGATACTGCTACAAGGAGCCCAGGATGGGATCAATAAAGCGAATTTGATGGTAAACGAAAGCCGGCAGGAAGAATCCCCCGGGCCCTGGAGGGTTCGGCAGGGCTGGGGCAGAGGCACCTGCCTGGCTGCAGCCCACAGCACCCCGATCGATTATTGATTTTTATTGCAGCCCCTGCCTTTGCTGTGCAGCCCCTCGGAACCTCAGGGGGGCCACAGCGGGGAGAAAAAGGCTCACTTTGGAAAACCAAAGGCAGGAGCCCCAAAGGAGCCCGAGCCTGGCTTTCCAGGGATGGGAATGCTCATGGAGCTGCTTAACCGTGTTCCTGTCGGTGTGCAGCAGGGCTGTGCTCCCCCTGCCCATCCTTTCCAGCTCCCCTTTCAAGGTGTGGAGGAGGGAGGGTGGCTGGCCCCGGGGCAATGCTCAGCAGAGATCTGAAAGACCCCAGGGCTCGCCAGCAGGTCCAGCTGAGGATAAACCCCCTGCCCCCAGCAGCACCGCCCACAGCTCTCACTGGGATCCACACCAAACAGAAAAGTGCTTTGATCCAGCAGAGAGGGCAAAGAGCACAGCAGATAAAGGCAGGCAAGACTTAATGGATTAAAAAACAATAATTATAAAAACAAAAAGCAGGACAACAGCAGCAGGTTAAGGTCAGTAGGATTCCTGCTGCCTTTGAGCGGATGGAGCCCAGCTGTGGCAGCATCCTCTGGAGTGGCACTGCCTGGGCACGGGGCAGCTGCTCCATCCTGGACAGCTCCGGATGCAAACAGGAAATCCCCGGGGCCAAACGCTGCTCCCCCGGATCTCAGGGACGCCTTTGACCTTCTCTCCCCCAGCTCCCAGGGGTGTGAAATCCCTTTGGTAGGGACACACGGGGGCTGAGAGGCTGGGGTGGCACTGGGGTGGCATGGGGTGGCAGGGAGTGCTGTCCCTGTCCCTGACACAGCCCTGGGAGTCCAGCCCTGCGCCTCAGGAGGCAGAGCATGGCGTGTTTGTGTGCCTGCAAGTGAACCCCCGGGGAAACTGCTGCTCCCAAAACGCCAGGAGCGGTGTCCGTGCTCAGCAGGTGCGTGTGGGAGCCAGGGAGGTGGCCTGGCTTCCCCAAGGGTCACCTCTGATGTAGGCATTGCAGGGGACCCCGAGCAGCAGCCACCACAGCCACGGGGCTCACTCCAGGGGAGGGGATGGATGCATGGGTGCATGGATGGATGGATGTTCAGTGTTGCAGATCCATCAGCTGCTCTTATTCCTTCAGCTACAGGTGCAGGGTTTGTCCTCAAAGCCCACTTTCCTTCCCACTTCTGTCCTGGCTCACTGCATCCCTCAGAAAAGCCTGGCATGGCAAACTCTGGGTGCAGTGGGCACGGGGAGCTGAGCTCAGTCTCACACCAACTGATGCCACCAAAATTCTGCCAGGAATCCCAGCCTGGCCTGCCTGACCCCTCCTCCTGCTGCCAGGGGACTGCAGGGAGCTGCAGGCTGGGGAATAACCTCATCTGTGCAGAGAATCCCAGACTGCTTTGGGTTGGGAGGGACCTTAAACCTCACCCAGTGCCACCCCTGCCATGGCAGGGACACCTCCCACTGTCCCAGGCTGCTCCAAGTCCAGTCCAGTCCTGCCTTCAACACTTGGATCCCTTGCCAGGGGTCCAGGGGCAGCCACAGCTTCTCTGGGCACCCTGTGCCAGGGCCTGCCCACCCTCACAGTCAGGAATTCCTTCCTAATATCCTATCTAACCCTGCCCTCTGGCAGTGGGAAGCCTTTTCCTGAGTCCTGTCACTGCCTACATCTGAGCTAATCTCACAGACCATTTGCAGCAGTGATTAAGATGCTCCACTGGTCGCAAGGCTGCCTTTTCTGTGACCCCGGGGCAGCAGCAATGCCCCCAAGCCTGTGTGGGCCTGCAGCGTGCCCTGGCTGTGCCAGCAGGGCTCTGGGCTGGGTGCCACAGCCCCCTGTCCCACCCCCCGGGCCCTGACTCCATGCAACACCTCCACTGCCACTGAGCGGGGACAGGCACACGCTGGGCTCAGCAGAGCGTGAGTAAATAACAGCCAGTGTAACACAGCAAATTAAACCCCAGCAGGGGACTCCAAATGCCAGCAGATAGTCCCTAATCTGTCTTCCTTCTGCTGAACCATTTTCCCTCGGTGGCAGCCAGGCTGGAGGGGTGGCAGGGTGTGTATTTATGAGCCTGCCTGGGGTGAAGGGGGAGCTGCCTGGAAAACGTGGCTGCAAAGATGCTTTATGATACAGCAGAAGGAAAAGGCAGTGGGTGCACATCATGCCCTCCCTGGAAAAAGACAGAGGGAGTGAAAAGGGATGCAGAGATGTGCCCAAGAACTGTTTCTATCTTGCACTGAGTGGCAAGAGAAAAGTGAAAATGAGATGGGCCCAGCTCAGTGACTCTGTGTAATGAGAAATGGGCCGCAGATGACGCACAAGAAATCGCACAAGAAGTTAGAAGAGGAAAATGTTCCTGGAGGTTAAAAATTAGAGGAAAAAGGAAAACCAGTGTTGTAACATATGACATGCGAGCACAGGTAATGAGGGAGAGGCTCCAGCCCTGCCCTGGTGCCCCTCTGCTTTGGGAAGGATGAAACCTGCTCCCCATGCGAGCGCCGAGGCCTCCCAGAGCTCCCTGCCTCTCCCTGGCAGGGCTGGAAGCTTTCCTGGAAGGATCCTTACCTGCTCCAGCACTGCAGGATGTGCTGGAGGAGCTGGAGCTCACCTGGCAGTACCAAACCAGAGATGGGAACTCTCACATCACTCCCTGTGAATGGGGCGGCCACAGCCTCCCTGGGCATCCTCTGCCAGGGCCCCACCACCCTCACAGGCAGGAATTCCTTCCCAAGATCCCATCCAGCCCTGCCCTCTGGCAGTGGGAAGCCATTCCCTGTGTCCTGTCCCTCCATCCCTTGTCCCCAGTCCCTCCCCAGCTCTCCTGGAGCCCCTTTAGGCCCTGCCAGGGGCTCTGAGCTCTCCCTGGAGCTTCTCCTCTCCAGGGGAGCACCCCCAGCTCTCCCAGGCTGGCTCCAGAGCAGAGGGGCTCCAGCCCTGGAGCAGCCCCGGGGCCTCCTCTGGGCTCTCTGCAGCAGCTCCAGGT
>VZUI01034247.1:0-19230 GCA_013401135.1 Cettia cetti
CCTTCCCTTCCCTCCCCTCCCCTCCCCTCCCCTCCTTTCTCTCTTTCCTTCTCTCTTTCTTTCTTTCTCTCTTCCTTTCTTCCTTTCCTTCCTTCCTTTCTTTCTCTCTTCTTTTTCTTTTTTTTTTCTTTTTTTCTCTTTCTCTTTTTTTCCGCCCTTAAAATGTATCTTTATATGTACATATCTAAAGAGAAAACATCCTGCCTTTTTAGGCTCTGAAAGCTTAACTACTATACATTTCTTTGCAAAAGATACATATCAGAAAATTTTACAGCTTTTTGTTTTTTGTTTTTTGTTGGTTTGGCTGTTTTGTTGTTATTGTTGTTCCCCACAGAAGTCGTCATTAGTTGGATCAGTTTTCATTAATCTGAACCCTACATTAATAATTTACTGTACAGGCAATTGATCACAGAGAATTACTTTTAAAGCCTGCTTCAGTTTTTGTATGTGACATAGGCTCTGTACAGGCAGTCAACATCACACACAGAGAACGTTTACACTCTGTTCCAAGTAAAAAAACAGGTACTGTTTAAGTAGGACAGAGACACTATCCAAGCCCTATGCAAGGGATATTTGAATTCACCCGCAAGTGGGAATTTACCCTACAAAGAAATCTTTACCCTACAAGTAAATCTGAGCTCTTACACCCTTAAACTGTAACATAGACAAGACGACACACAGAAAAGTACAAGCTTGAAATGTCACTGTCAGATGAAGATTTTTTCAAGAAAGAGTAAAAAAGCTGTTCCAGGATCCTACATGACTTTGTGCTCTCATATCTGGGAGCAAAAGGGTGCAGGGAGTTCTTATCTGAGGACTCCTCACTTCATTGTCTAGGACAGAAAAGTACTAAAAGAAATACTGAAGCTGATGATAGAATTCCATTGCACACACACAGCAAGTGAGGCATTAAAAAACATTGTCAAGTATTTAATATAAAAACTATTCGATTTTCTGCATTATGAATTAATCATCCTCCAAATCATGAGTACAACTGGACATGGTTAATATTCAAGTAAAGTGATAAATTGTATTGCAGCTCTCCCAAAATATTTGGATCCCTTTTTTATCCTTTTTTCTTTTTTTTTTTCTTCTAAACTAGTATCTGAGAAAAGACAGTAGTTCTGCTGCCAGTCACTGTGCAAATGAGTTTTGGTGCTTAGTACATCATCTTACATGATTCACAAGAGATGAGGTATTAGTAATATTTAAATGTAAAAGTAAATAAAGCATTATATTCTCACCTGAATTGGCTCTGATTTAAGTTTGCAGAAAATCAGTTTTGAAAGACCAACAAACTTTCTGCTCACCTTTCCTTTTACTTACTTCTTTTTTTAAAATTTATTTTTAAAAACAAAATCACTCTTTTGTCAGCCTCTTCCAGTAAGTCCTCCCAGTTTCACTCACTCCAGTCTGTTCTCTTTCCCTGTTTTCTTTCAGTCACAAGCCTCTCCGAACTTGCTCTGTTTTTGATATCATTTGGAACAGTGCTAACAATTTTCACATTGCTAACACCAGGCATGAGATGTTGTTGGAATTTTAATGTTTGCAAATTGATGGCAACTGAGCATAAGACCCACAAGATCTCTGAGCCCACGGATCCCTCTTCCTTTTGTCCCTAATTATGCAAAGAGTTATACTAGACACTTAATTTTGAAAAAGCCTGAAACTCAGTGGGACTACTTGCGTGTGAAAACTGAAGTATGTATTCTAAAGAGGGTCACTGCCATATTCTGTCTTAAAAATGTGTTTTCTTTGGACATATATACTTGGCTTGATTGTAACAGTTTTAGGCGCGACTGGAGTACAGTGAAAACAAAGAATGATATAATGGCTTGAAACACATTTAAGAAAATAGAGCATTCAAAACAAATCAGTCCAAACTAACAAAAGCTGTGAAGCTCCTGAGGCTCTTGAGCCATCCAGGCAAGGATTTCATCCTGATCTGAAAGATGGCTAAAGGTTTCCTCAGGTTCCAACTTTTTACTGTTTGTTTTATAGTGGACCCAATTAAAAAAATTCAGTGGCCTGTAGTTTAAACAAGAGAAGATCAAATATATTTGAATAATTTTTCTTTAGCTCGGTCCTGCCTTGGTTTTCAAAATAAACAGTATGAAGGTGTGACAATCCTGTGGAACATAACAGGAGCAAATGATATTCAGAACTTACCAGAAAATCTTAATTATTCTTGAAAAAAAGAAAGGTACAAGTGTTTGCATTCCTTGTACTAGGGGGGCAGCAGTAGATGCTCTGGCACAGGGGAGCCCAGTGCTCCGTGCCCACCGCCAGCTCCTCTGAGCTGCACGCGCTCCCTCTTCCTCATAAGGCATGGCTGGCAGCAGTCCCTGGGCTCAAGCAATGCCCTTCTGCCTTTCCCCTCTCATCTGCTTTTTGAAATAGACAGACAATGCAATTGTATAAGTCTTATTTCCTTGGGAAGCAAAGATAAAAAGATTGTGCAGAGTGGCTTGTAGACACATAACCACGAAGTGAAATAAGCAAGCCAGCACCTGGGACAAACTTACTAGCGTTTGACAGGGATGAAACTAGTCGAATTCTATAGATTAGCCATTTGCAAACCGTTTCAGGTTGTATTGTCACATGGTGTAAATATCCATTAATTTTAATGTAGCTGTTAATTTATGTTAATTTTAACAAACCTGTTCAATTTACAATAATAGCTGGTCCAAGTAATACAGTTTAGCAACAACCTTTTTCACTTATTTTAAAAATTTTCTGTGAAAAGATATTGACTAGAGCAAGTTTTCTAGTAAATTTTTAAAGGTCTTAAAAAAGGGTTAAATTTTCTGGACGAATTCTAAAGCTTTTCCATATGGACGCCTAGCTGTTAAAGATCAAATCATAAAACAATGTCATCTTGGTTTTCAGAGATTTTCCTCTCCAAGTGAAAGTATGAAGCCAAGTCACAGAACAACAGATTTTTCTTTGTTTGGACTGTACATTGTTTTCTATACCAAATAAACTACTTAGTAAAATATGCCCAAGGAAATTATTTGTACTCTCTTTAGTTTCACATTGCAGAAGAACTGCACCAAGTGATCTCAACAGAAACTCTGAGGCAAATCATCATTTCAATCCTTTCCCAATTTTCCTATTTGTTATGTTTTATTACTTAAACTGTACCTTGTATCTTTTATATATATAGTATTTAATTGAAGAAGATTTAGTTAAGGACAACTATATTTTAACTGAATGAGTGGCTTGCTTAGTTAGCATTTTAAAAAATTGGGGACATTTTATAAAAGAATTGTCAAAAACTAGTGTCTCTAACTTTTGCTTTTGAAAAACACAACTTCAAAATAGTCTTATAAAGTAAAGAAAAAAAAAGTTTCTTGAAATCTGACTAGATTGGGCTTGCTTGACATTACTTGGAATGAACAGCTATTTGGCTGGGACATAATTTTCTACTGTGTCCTTAGGACATACAGTATTTTTAATAGATTCCACAGCTGAGGAAACTTCTCCTTCCTATTGTAAAAACAATAGGAAAACTAAGTTTCTGTGTTATTAATCTTTGAATCATTATTTCTTTTCTCCAGTGAGAAAGCAGCTGCAAATGTGTATTTCTATAAAAGTAAACTAAATGCTATACAAGTATAAAATATCAGACATAAACAAGGGTGTCAGTGATAAATTCCTCCAGTACCTTTTCTTGTCAAGAAAAACGTGTGCGTAAAACCCAATCGTCAGTTAGATTTATCATTAAAGCTCAGTATGTTACCTCAAAACTTGAAAAAGTGGACAGTCTTCCCTCTTATGCATGAAAGCCAAGTGCTTATGTATCTGTGTCTTCTATTTCACAAGCTCAAGCTGGAAAACACGACCTGTGTGCAATTTGGTTGTTCAGATTGTAAATAAACCCACACAGGATGGACTATTATTGTTGTAAGCTTTGAGATTTTAAGCCACTTTTAGATTTATGCAGGGCCTGAAACCTGCTTGGGCTAGCCAAAAAAATGTAATTGATAAATGAGGTAACCAAGATTTACCAACTTCTTATTTAAGAAAAGAACTTTGTTTACTGCATCCCTCCTACTTGATATGCTGATTAAATGGGTTTCCCTTAATTTATTATGTAAATATACTTCCCCACTTTTTTAAAAAAATTCCCACTACACTGCATCATGGGTTATTAAAATTTTAATACTTCTAAGGTTTTCTCTCACTTCACCATGCACATAAATACACCTTTTACACAGAAGCGTAAAATTTATATATTTCCCAGCTCATCTACCTATAGTGGCTAATAGGAACGGGATCCACTATTCAATGTAAAAACCACTGGTCACAAAGCAAACCTTTCCCTTTACTAATCAATTTTCATTTTTCTTGCTAGCACCAGTTAGCCTAATGATACACCAATATCAATGCCCACAACAAAATCCCTTTCTGCTCACCATCCATGGAGTTCACTCCATTCAGAAAACCCCATGAAAGGTTCAGGAATAACTGAACTCTGAGACAGATGGGTGAAGCTACTCCTGGGCACTACCTGCCTAACCCCAGCCAACAGGCTTTGTTAGCCACTCCTTATGTCCATTGCACATGGATATAAGTTGGGCAGACAGAATCTCAGACACAACTGTAAGCAGCTCATGCCTATCTTTTCAGAAATCTCCAGTCCCCAAAACTCCATCTGCACCATTGGCCCCAAGTCTGCTCTCACAATTCCACTCAGAAGTTTCTCCCTGAGAAGCTTGTGGTCAGTAGGTCACATTTATTTAGCTTTTTTTTTTCTACTCCTGTATTTTTTTTTTTTTTTTGAAAAGAGAAACTCCTTGTCCTCTTCCCCAGCTTCCAAATTCTCCACTAAATACTGAATGCTTCTATATCTCTGCAGCCTTGAAGGTAAGTGTAATATGTCACTGGGATGCATTTTTTGCTCACCTCCCTCTACAACAACCATCTTTTTGAAATCCACTTCCCCATTTTCCCCTAAATGCTCTAAGCATTTGATTAAAATTATGGGATTGTGCTTTTGGAGCATCTACAGAATTAACTGTTAAAATGGTGGTAGTGGGAGCACTGAAAGAAGAAGGCAATTTCCATCACACTTAATTTCAGTGATGAAACATGCATGATTAAGAGGAAGGACTCTTTAGAGTGACAGCACACAAGCCCAGTGACAATGGTGTGTTTTATTGAATAGACAGGCTACATTTCCTGTTACCTCCTGAAAGATGCCCAGAGCTGCCAACTGTCTAAAGAAATAAACTCCTCCCCACCGCCCCCAACCTTAAAGCAAACAAAAATCCTTTTATAGTCTACCATCACTGGGTGTCTTGCTCTCACATGCTGACTCTTTCATGAAGAAAATTTGTCTGACAGTTACTTTCCTTTCCTGATTGGGCAGCCATGAGCATGATTAGATACCGTTTTCTGAGGCTTGCTGTTCTCCCCCATGCTCTGATATGAAACAAGTAATGCCCTTCTGCTTTACATCTGACCTTGACAAGGGTGTTTCTCATTTCCTCTCCACTTTTCCCTTCCTAATCCTTCCTGAAAACATGTGCCTGCTGAATAAATCGGATCTAGTGTTTTTAATTGGCATCTTCCTGGTGTTTTTGCCTGTGGTTGAATTTTACAAGAGTAAGGTCCATTTAAAGGGATAGGGGAGATGATTTCTCCTTTGACAAGACACCAGCCATGATCTTTGCTCCTATTGCCCATTGCCATCTTTATGTATGCCTGGAGCTATGTGCTCTGCCTGCTAGGATGGCGTGGTTTGATGAATGCCATGCTTCAATCACACATCAGCAAATCAACCTTCTGCAGTGAGGTGCTTAAAAGGAGAGGCAGTCAGCCTGTTTAAGCATAAGTAAAAAAGCCTTTTTTCCCTCTCTTGAGGTAGATCATCTTGGCCTGAAAGTGAGATATGAATGATCATTTATTCATGGATGTCTTTCACTTATAAATTAGAATAGGTAAATGAGAAAAGAAAATGAGTACAGCCACTAGGAGAATTTAAAAAGTTAAGGTATTGCTCCCTGACCACATTCCCTTTTATTAATCAAATTAATTTTACACAATGACTGAAAACAGAAGGTGAATCTTTTTGTTTGCCAAATGAAACTAATCCTAAATTTCAGAATAACAGTGGTTTCCAATAAAAGATGAAGAATTTTTAGATTCCTTTTCCCTTTATGTGCATCACTGCTTGTACTGAAGCCCACAGAAATGACTTACTGACAAAAACTATCACAAATAGAAGTGTACTAATTTTATAAATTATAGCTGTATGTTCCCTTCCTGATTCTTGTTAAACTGCTCTCTTTATGAGACCTCCTCCAATAAAATGTCACTTGCAAGAAATGTGCACTGTTAAATGTCACATTAGCACCTCTTGACCTTCTTGTGCTTTCAGGATGTGGCTGAATGCCTGCTATTACAGGCAGTCTGAAATGGGACATATGCAGGACACAAGTAAAAGACCACTTTTGAAGACAATGAAGACATTAAATGGTTCACAGAATTTCATTTCTGGTTTGAGAAAAGGATCAGGATGATCGTAACCCAGATAGAGTAGACAGCTCCTTTCCACAAAGGCACACTCCAGCACCAAGAAGACCCTCACTACCAACAAGGAAAGCCAAGTCCTGCAGGACCAATGGAGAGGAAGTAAACATCAACTGTCAAAAGATCAGCGAGGCATTCCAGTTATCACTCTCACTTAAAATATTTCTTTCAAAATGTTTTGATCAGACTTATTTTCCTTTGTAAAAGATTTGTTCCGGAAAGTTTTCAACCACAGCAGGGGGCATGAGGGTGTTAATGATCAAGCCCTTCTATCAATAGAGACATTTGCCTGAAAAACGCTACAGGGAAAGCAAGCATCACAATGCTTTGGCTTTTATTTACTTCAGCTGTATTGAGAGTGAAAGAAAGAAATACTGATCCACCCCTTAATCAGAAAATCCTATGACAATTCAAAAGGAGAATTCAACAAGCTAGTTTAATAAAAGGTTATTAGAGGGAATTCTGCACTATGGCTTAAGAGCTGGCTTCCTAACACTGTTGAAATTCCATTCTGCTGCAGTAATATCCATACATAGAAGAATATTCTTATGCTGTTTTATCAATTCCACTGTTTTCTTGTTCTTTATTGAAAGAACACGAAATGAACACAGCAAAACTGCCCAGGGAAAACAGCCGGTTTTAATCACTCCTCATACCTCACCATATCACACAGAGAGAAAAGTAGTTTTCAGACAAATATGACACATTAAAGAGCTAGCATACAGTTTTAAGACTCAGAGGCCAGGTTTTTAGGGATTTAGAGCTGCTGGGGTTTGGGCCAAGGAGGGAAAGGAGAGATTGTCTTCCCTTGAATTTCGCATAATTACATGGAAAAGGTGGCACTGGACCAGAATTTCAGAAAATCCAAAAATTTCCTGCTGACTCCCCAGATCCTGATAATGCACTGAACTTTGTATTGGTTAGGTCATACAGACAAACAAAAGTTTGGAGATGCAATCTCTCTTTTCCTTAAATATCAAATACTTATTACTGAGTATGGGCTGCTCAGGACAGGGGCCAACTGCCACGGAGCTCCCAACTCAGGAGCATACTTCTGTTAGCAACCTGGCTTCCAGGAAAGGTGAACATCCTACGTACATTCACTTCATACACCTGATGAAATCAGGCCTGCCTTCAGCAGGCTCCCAGAAGATCTGCTTTCAGCACAACAACTCTGAGTGGTATCAGCTGGCTCTCCAATGCACCCAATCCAAAGACTCAAGGGTTTGTGCACTGAACTGATAGAGTCACTCCAAAGGCTGCACATCAAGAAACATTTGATCAGAATCATCCACCTACAAAAAAATAAAAGTAAAATAAAATTAAGAAAGGTTACTCTGTGAATAGAGGTTTTCACCATTCTTGCTTTTTGTTCCCAAATAGTTTTTCTTCTACTGCCATGAGCCAACAACAACAAAAAATGTGAAGACCATCACAATTAGATTTAGGTATCTCTCTGTCTATTCTCATGTTCTTAGAGTCAAGCCAGAATGAAAGAGCTGCAGCACTTCTCAGACTAGAAAGCGCTGACTGTAAGAATGTACTCTCTTTTATTTAGAAATACATTATCTCAACTACATCTTAGAAACAAATATGTAGATTTGATTCAGAAAAGAGCCTGTAGTAAACTTTCACGATGCAAAAGTTTTGGTCAAGAAGTAATCACCATTTGTCTTGTGAAAAACAGGCTGCACACTCTTATTTTAGCATAGGGAGGAATGGTCTTTAAAATGCAATAATCAAAAACAAGCAGGGGAAGATTCCTCCCTAGAAAGACAATCAGCTTAAATCAAATTGATTTGCCACAGATAAGTAGCAAAGTAACATCCATAATGATAACTTTAACACTGACCCAAGATATCTTAGTGCTTCTGAGTTTGGATGCTAAATTTGAAAGATCAGAAAAGCAAGCCTGTTTTCTTGCTAGCATGGAAAAATAAAACCAAACCAACACTACAGTACTTTGATATATGACCATTTACCTTCAGTTCTGAGGAAGCTACAGGTCTTTCACTAATGAGAAGAGGGAGGTAACTGTGGTATCCTCTCCTTGAATCTGTGAAATAAATTAACAGACTTATATGCTTTTTATTTGGAAATAGAAGGAAAAAATAATTTCACAAAGGTAAGACAACAGACGTAAGCCACATTCTGCCTGTGTAGTATCACACATAGCTCAATAAAGCAAGAACTTGAGGGAGGAGAGAGTGTGGACATCAGACATGGGATCACATGCCCACCATGGGGCTGACTCCCCATACAGATATGGATAGACTATTAAATATTAAATTATATTATATGTGTTCAGGTTTTATTTTAACTGCACACAGTCATTCTTCATGATAAAAGTGCCCATTGCCAGGGACCTACCTGTCACAGTAAGCCTTTAATAATAATAATAATAAAAAAAACAACAAAAAAGAAAAAAAACCCAAAAATAAAGTTGGATTTTTAGGTCCTGCAACTGCATAAGCTTTAGTCAGTGAAGCCCTGTGAGTAGTGCCTGTGCAGAACACTGACTGGTGTGCTCCAAATGAGATCACCATTCCCTCCTGGAAGGGAGTCTGCGGGTGAGGTGAGCCAGAGGGCCGACAGATGTGAATCTGCAATGGGGAGGGGGAAGAGGAGGGATAGAGACAAAATAGGCAAATGTGGAGCATGAACAGAGCACTTAAAAACTGCACATTATGCTCTTCAACACCTTTTCTTTCTCCCTTGACATCCCAGTATCTTCAGACTGGGAGGGCAATCCTCATTACAATGCTGGCAAATGAAGTTCTTTTTAAAGAAAAGCTGACCAGCTGGAAGCCTTAAAACATTGAGAGAGGGGGGGAAAAAAAAGAAAAAAAAAAAAAGAAAATCAAAAGTCTCTGGATTTCAACACAGACATGAATGTGATATTCATGAGGAATAAATGCCATGCTGTCACAACCAGTGAGTCAAACCTCTCATGATTGACTTAAGTGGTGAACACAGACTGAATCTAAAGCTTCAGGACAAAATAAAGCGCTGAATGCGGGTGAGATTCTGCTCCCCAAAAACAGAGATGTGGCTGCAGGAATTTGTCCCTCAGACCCTCAGGGGGCTCAGAAAGCACAGCGGACCACATACAAAATCACTTCTCCAGCTCACACACACAATATCAACGGCCTGTAAGACTGGGCAAGAATTAAAATCAGGCTCTTTGGGGAATGAAAAAAAACAAGTGTAGGACCATCAGTTTCCTTCTCAAAATGGTATTGTTTTGATTGGGGATATTGCACAGGCTCTATCAGACACTGTCATGTCACACAACTCTTGCAATGCATTGAGACACCTTGCTTCCACTGGCAGTTTTCTTAACCTTAACCCTTCTTAGTTCCTTAACTTAAGGAATTAGCACTCTCAAGCATGAATAATGCTGTCATGGAAATTTTATCCCAGTTTGCAATAATGATGGATGCTTCCTTTTTTCATGGTAATATCAGACTCCTCAAATCTGCAATGCTTGTTTTCACAGCAATGCTTGCAGCAGCAAGATTCAAAGGCTAACTTCATGGTACTATTTCATACTTTCAGTTTATGTAATTTCATGCTTTTTCCACCCTTCAATTTAGCTGACCCCAACATTATGAGATTATTTAAAGAGGACACCAGAATGACCTACTTTGCCCTGTACATTTTCATTCACCCTCTATAACACCTCCTTTTCCTCCTCTCTGACCTAAGAAGTTCATTCTTTCTTATCTTTTCATAAGGAACAGCTTGTTATCTTCAAAAATAAACCATTGACCATCAGTATGAGGAGATGGAGAGGCACAGTAAGAACTTATTGTGAGGCTGAATGATAAAATTACAATTACTTTCACTTCTATTTTCTGCCTTGCTCTCTATGTTTTTATCCCTAATGTTTCAATAAAATGCGCTGAGCAGACATTTTATTCTCAGTTCTGCCTTTCTGATAATGTGGAAAATGTTATGGTTTTGTTTGCTCAAATACAATATAAATATTGCATGGCTTTTGAGTGTGAAAAATTAGTCTTGAAACACCAGAAGTTAGAAAAAGCTACACTGTAGGGTAGAAATGTTTGCTGGTGTGTTAGAGTGACCATCCATGCAAATCCTCTATTTCATCCACACACCAACAGCTGTGCCTCACAGAGGTGAAAGCAGAACACTCACCATCTTCCAGGAAACTTCTGGAGAAGTCTCCTCAGCAACATAATCACCCTCTGGCATAATGCCCTTTCAAGGCAACCTTTAAGCCTGCAAATCCAGAGGCTAGCAGATTAGGCCACCTAAGCTGAAAAGATTTCCTAGAGTAGATGGCTGAGGTGCAGCCTGACATGCTGGTAAAGCCATCAGACAATGTCAGTGGCAGCCTCAGACGTGACAAACCTTTTCACACTGTCACAGAGTCTTTTCTCATAGTAAAGGACTTGGGGCTTAGGGAAGTGAAAACCAGGGTGTGACTTTTTGAAAAAAATCAAATGACCATGGTGTAACCCCAGGGTTCCTGAAGACACCTGCCTCTGCCACAGCTGGAGGAGCATACAGCCACAAGACACAGCTGTGGCTGCACCACCAGTACTCTGGTGTACACACATTGCCTGCCACTGCTCTGTATGGCCCCAGTCACTGACGGCATGAGGGAATGAAAAATCCCAATCCTTGGACATCACAAACAAAGACACAAACTTCACCATAATCCACTTGTGATCCCAGTGGAACTTTGTGAGTTGTTGGAAATTTAATGGCCCTGCTAGCATTTGGTCCCTACAAATCATTTACTTTAAAGCAAATGTCACAGCAGCCTCATTGACAATAAACGATTATTCTGAATTTGCACTACAAAGACCAAGGACAGAATTTGTGAATTTTTCAAGTTTTAGTTAAAATTTTAGTTTCAACTTGCAAAATTATCCATGCTGAGATGGAAAATACCATAGCAAAATAGTTTTTCCCTTTTTGCACTGTGCCAGAACTTACCATTTTTATTTGTAGCTTCTTTGGGTTTTCTTAAGGCTTTCTTTCCCCTGCAAACACCTGATGTAACTCAGCCCACAACACAGGGAATAAATGTAGCCATTATGGACATAGCATGCTAAACACTGCTCACTTGCTCTTGTGCCATAAAGAAAACACAGTTACATTCATTCACAGAGAATAACCATATTCATGGCACTTGCTATGCTACTATTTTTACTTCAACCCTATAGTTAGATTCTATATTTTCAACAGTAGAAAGGGGACAAACTTTCTCACTGGAATCTGTTTTCTAGTCCTTGGGACCACATAAAATGAAGAACATTGTCTAGCAAGAATTTGAGAGCAATAAAAAAATCACAGGGTTAGAAATACAGCTTGGGTTTTACAGAAGGCTATTTAATGCACTAGAGATAGACTATTTATACTATTTATACTATTAATCCTTTATAATTTTTTTTTTTTGTTTTGTTTTGTACAAAATGGACAACTCCCTTTATAAGATTAATGCATTCCCACATGTTAGTAAATACAGCCTGAGTGAACTAGTAGTCTACTACACTGGGCTCTTTTGCCTTTTGAAATCAGATGAGTCATGAGGTACCAGGTCAGTCCTGTCCTGTTTCATCGATTTCATCTTCACAAAGACAGACTTGAATTAAACATGCAGGTCTTATAAAGCTAAAGAAAATCCTGCTTCACAAAATCCTGCTCAAATGCTTTGTTCTACAGTGGCTTTAGAAAGAATTAGGCTCATAACTTAGGGTTCTGATGTGATTTAATTGGGTTATATATTTGTTAACTTACACCAAGCAGTGACTCTGCAATGAATGAATGACAAAATATCAAGAGCTCCAAACCTGCTCTCAGGTTGAACTGGTTAAATTTCTTTTTATAACATTTTTTCAATCTCAAGGCAATGTCAGCAAAACCTCAATCTATTCTTTTACATGATGGCAAAAAGCCAGGGCTTCAGTTTTTTATAAGACAACATGAAAGCTGTGGTACAGTTCATGATGTTTGCATTACAATAGCCAGTTTTGGCACAAGGGCTTCCAAGGAAATACACAGGACTTTTAGAAAATGCCTATTTATATTTCAACATGAGGTCAGAAATTAAGGATTCTCAGACCTCTGTCATAAACTAATCCATTAAATTGACTCCAAAAAACAGTGACAATTTCTTCTCTGATGAACCTAAAGCTGTTTTTAGCCATATTAGAAGAACAAAGCAACTTAAAAAGCAGAGAAGTGTTTTGACGGTATATTATGCAAAGTAGCATACTTCAGTAATGTATTTCTTAAACACATTTCAACATTTTACAGAAAGAAAACTGCTCTTTAGAAAAGCTAATCAGAGATGGCAAAAATAAAATTTGGAAAATTGTGAAAAAAAATCTATTTTTTGTTCAAATATATGTTTTCAAATTATACAGCATTTATTTTTCACACCTTTTTCCCCTAATATTTATTCAAAATATGCTGTCTCTTTATATGCAATAGTGAGAGATCAAATAGAACATGTGTTTGTAAAGAGATTATTTTTTGACTTTGTAAAGTACCTGGAGAAGTAGCAAGAGTGATGTAGAAATTGAAATAAACCCTTAGAAAAGAACATGAAAAATACCTCAGGTGCATGCTGTTTGTTAGCTATGGGTTTAGATCTCTGCAGTCTACTGTGTACTATCTGGCCTAGGAGTTAAAGAAAAGCTCCTGTTGTTGTACTCTTACAGATTTAGGAAGTCTAGTAAGTCAAACAATGACTGCTCTTTTAATAGTCACAAAACCAAAACTATTTCCTTGGTTTTATTCACTCCTTAAAAATTAAAACTCAGATTTCATTGAAATTATAGAGCAGCTAAGATTTCATCCAATATCCACATTGATCTGCAAGTTTAAAGGACCAGGAAGTCCAAGACCCCCTAGGTTTTCTATCTTTGAATACAGAAACACAAAAATGTGAGCACCAAACTCACTGCTTGCTTCCCAGACACTCTATGATCCCAGTAGCCTTCTGGCAGCCACTCACCCTGAACCCTCAGCTGCTTTCATGCCTGCCATACAAGGCAGAATGGACACTTCTACATGGAAAATCTGGAACAGCAGCACTGACTTGTTAATCAAAAGAAGCTCCAAGGCATAAATCGACAGGTGCAAACTCGCTGGTTGTGGCTGCTCTGCACCCATCTTCTCTGCCCCTTCCTCTCCATGCAAGAGGTCCCAAAAATTATGAAAATACTGAACTCCAGTGCTTTTTGTATTTCATCAGAGGGAGAGGAGGTGTGGGGAGAAGGGGAGTTTTGGAAGCCAGCAGAACACTTTACCATATTCTAACAGGAAGGGCTTGTCCGGCAAGCAAGGACAACAGCGCACTTGTGCTGGGCCCTTCCACATCAGCGTCACACAGGAGGCGTATGCAAAGGTGACAAAGAGCAGACTACTGCCCAGATACATTTTCACAGGAGGAGGTGTAAACCTAATGGATTGAAGGAACATTACACACCTGACCTTGCTGGCAGGCTGGTCATATACAATAACAAATTTGCAGTTAAAGAGTACAGGGGATAATAAGCTTCCCTTCAAAGGAATTCTTTCCTAACCAAATTTGGGCTTTATCCTTCTTAGACAGTGCCAGAATGCTACAACACCTCAGTTATAATCCTAATCCAGCACCATAACCAGCATGATGAATTTATTTTGCTGGACAATTATTGGATTATCCAGTTAATTGGATTTCAAAGCAGATTGTGGGAGGGGAATCACAAAAAACTTGCTATTCCAGCATGCAGAATAATCTGAATTCATGCTCACTGAGTATTTTATATGTCTCTGGTCAATAATTCTATAGAGTTGATACCTTTGTGAAGTTATTTCTCCCACAAGACTCCAGTATCAGGATCTGCCATTTTCAAATGCACAACCTTGGTGAGTAGAACCATCTTCTCAAACTCCTGGTTTTCACTGGAATAATTTGCAGGAGTTATGAGGAGAGAATGAAACCTTTGTCTCAAGTTTCATAAGAATTTTAGAACATGTCTTAGGAAGAGTTTTCTATTGATAGATATAGCAAGCAGTATAGAAATACACATGTGTAAGGAGTTGCCTGCTAGGAAAAATTTCATTTCATGCAACCAGCAGAGACCTGTGATTCCTTCTGGAAAGAAGATTTCCTAATACTTCTGTCATACTTCTGTCAAAAAGTCATAAATTACATTGACCCAAAATAAATAGAAGATGGTAACTCAGATCAACAGCCTCAAATCACACAGTTATATCACAAGAGGAGTGGAGCAAGATCAAAACCCTTGGACCCTCCAGGAACACTGAACTAAGGTGAGCATCCGAGAAAGTGACCTGTGAGTCACACTACAAAGGAAGGAAGTTATTTCTTCCTCCTTACCTCTGAAACAACTGTTTCTGCTGTTTTGACCTGGGGAATAGGTTTTTTACTAACCCTGACAAAGGGAGTAAGGCCAAGCAAAAGCAGACCATTCAGGTGCCTGAGAAACTTAGTATTGGCGGAAGCAGTAGAAAACCTCAGAGTACTCATGCCCCAGCAGACATCCATGCATATGGATGTGGCCATGCTTCTGCCAGACTTCTGATCCAGCATACACAATGTGCAACTGCAGCACACACCACTCAGATGGTCTGTGGATGACAAACAGCTGTAGCCCTCTCTTGACTGATTCGTATAGGTTCCTAGCCAAATAAAAAGCTGGAAGCCTTTCATAGTGGCTACAAGGTCCTGCAAGGACTGGCAACTTCTCCCTCCACCCATTCATCCAATCTTTACTTTTTAGTCCCAAAAAGGCAAAAAATGAGTAAGTTGACACAAGGGACAGGTCACAGACAAATATGTGCCTCTCCAGAATGACTAGCACAGTACATGTGCAAAATAGAATAGGTGGTAAACTCCATGACAATTTTTTGAGACTACAAGTGTGAAAACTCATGCCAGCCTCCAAGAGGGGAAATAAACCCAGAATTTTGCCAGACAGCTCTTGTCTTCCAGTGAAGGTAAGCAGCAGAGATGTCTTTTTGTTCTGAAGAATAGACCATTGCCAAGCTTCCATTGTGACTCTAGAATTCAGTTTTGCTATGTCTGGCTGGTGACAAATGTTACATCTTAGTTTGGTTCCCAGTATCAGATCAACCCTCCAAATGATGAGCCCAGGCCCAAGAGGGATTTTACAAAAAGGCTTCTTTATTCTGTGCCTGGCTGAATAATCTCATACAAGTAAGCACTTTTGCCTTTCTCCTCCCAGCTAATTTATTCCAACATACACCCAGAGACAAGGAAAAGGAATCCCCTCTTTTTATGCAACAATGTTCTCCTGGAATCTGACTAAATTCAAGAGGCCTCTCACTAGGCTTAGGGAAGAAGGCACAGAAAGGTGCCCTGGCACTTTTCTAGTCTCGATTTCCTGGAATAGGTAAGTAATAAACACGAGCCTATTTACTTCACTCAGAACCTTACACTGGATGCAGAAAGAGGTTGTCCCATGGTTCCAGGGCACCACAGGACTATCTTTACCCTGCAATAGCCATCCTACAGATGTATGAAAATTCCAGTAGAAGACAGACAATGTCTCTGATAAGCAACAGGCTGCTAAACTGTTTGATTTTGTCATTAAATGAAACTCTGAACATGTCTACATTTCCTCCTACTTGTCTTTGTAGGGGAACTAATTTTGTTTAGGAGTGTTTATTTTTTTTTTTGTATGCTTACTTGTGAGCTAAACTTGATGCACTATTTCAAATGACTATCACTTCAAGCTTATAAATCAATAAACCAGCATATAAAAACAATTTCATACTCATATTCATTGGTGTTTCAGATACCTAGAACTTAATCTGCCTCCCTTTCTGTTCTTTTCCTTCCTTCCCACTGTTTTAAATCAGTACAAGAGATTTTTTGGTAACAAACATTAGAAAAATAGAGGAATATAGCTAGTGGTAAACACAACCATCTGGCTTTCCACAGTCCTCTAAACATCTACTGAAAAGTACTGAAATCTCTGTATTCATGGTTTTTTATTCTCTGTATTTCATTTATATGCAGTCAATAATATTTCCTAATGGAATGAGGCTTGAGCTCCAGTTCTGAATTTATATCAAATCTCAGTGGTATGTATGAGCTATTGAGTGTAGACCAACCTAAAAAGTAAATCATTATCTCAGCAAAAACACCTCTATCAAGGACTATAGAAGAGGGAAAGAAAGGATGGGTCATGGAACAAAGGAGAAAGGTTGAACTTGGAAAGAAGTGCCACACTCCAGCATAAGAACTACCATGAGAAATAATTCCACTATTACTAGCTGTTGTCTTAAACTAGACATGAGAAAGTTAAACACCTGAAGGCTTGAACAATGATTTCTGAGAGTATATAAATTTCTTAATGTCTACATGCCCTACAATGACTTTGTTGTTGTTATTGTTGTTGGTGGTGTTTGTTTATTTGTTTGTTTTGGTGTGGGGTTTTTGTTTGTTGGTTTAGTTTGCATTTTTTGACTCTTTACATTTGTGGTGTTATTTGTTTGCATATTTGAACCTGTGGTACCTTGGTAGAGCTGTCTGAAAAACCTTCTTTCCCAGGTGTATTCAGATGAAAAGAAATAAAACTTCTCTGAACAGAGAGACAAATGGAAAGCAAAAGCAAGTGCCAATATGTCCAAAGAACTAGAGTTGATTAACTCCATGTAGTTATACACAGGGTAGAATGCCACTGGATAAGAACCTATTCAAAAGCCTTCACTGAAACGTATTTCCCTTTATTTGAAGAAAAGGGAAGACCTATTTCCATTAAGTTTTCAAGGAATTATTTTTCCATTCATTTTTTATGTAGGAATTCAGAGAGCAAGAAAATTTCATGGAAGATTTCCCAGACAAAAAACATGGCAAATGAGGAAATAATAGTACCAGTTTGACATAATGAACTTTCTGGGAGGTTTTACATTTCAGATGAGAAAATATTTTCTAAACTTTTGGTGAACTTTGGCAGTATATTTGAAAATTTCTAGATACAATTTAAAGAAAACTTGAAAAGCACAGATATCAAGTCCTTAGTAAAAGAATGCAACATTTGGAAGAATGAAATTCTACTATTTAAGTTTATTAATTATTAATGCGACTGTGCCACACTGCAAAAATAATCCTTGCTTATTCTATAAGTAACTATATTGCATGGTTTTCTTACACTTCCTCTAAAGCAGGTACAAGTGCCAAGGACAGGATATGAGATGTGATGGCCCACTGGTCTGAATAATTTCTTTGAACAAATGCCAATCTCATGGTTTAATCCCAGACAGCAATTACCACAGTCACTCAATCACTAGCCTTCTGTTGGAATGTGGGAAGAGAATCAAAAGGGTAAAAGTAAGAAAACTTGTGGTTTGAAGTAAGTACAGCTTAAATAACAACAACAGTAATAAAAAGGAAAACAACAAAAAGACAAGAGACATAAAATCAATTAAAAATAAGCTATGCAAATAAAAGGGAAAACCCCACCGTTTTACATATACATTTAACAAAATCTGCCTTGTTTGTCAGCACTAGGGGCTCTGCTAGTAAGGTTTCTCCTGTCCAATTAAAACTTTCAAGTACTGAATAAGGGGATAATGTTTCTGCACTGAACATAAAAAATAAGCTGGGGAAACATTCTGCATTATTCTTGCCTCAGGCAAAGGCAGACTCCCCTGTGACATTGCTTTTGCTCAAAGACCTGTGTGACTGGGGTTTCCTGTCTGGGCTTGCTACGCGATCAGTGTGACTCACTCCACGTAGCATCAGCAGAATGGTGTGTAGAGGAGACCCTTCCTTTGGCTGTTCAGCCCAGAATTGGCTATTGGGATGCCAGGAGAAGCTTTGCTTCAGTGCCAATCATCTCCAGAGCAGCTTGGAACCCTTTGTAAGCTTCCAGTATCTCCTTTTCAGCTGGAATACAATGGGCCTCAGATCCTCTGTATGTCCGGCTCCAAAGCCCTAAGGGTTGGCCTTGAGTTTCCCCTGTTACTTTCTATCAGAGGCTCCACTAAAGACCATCCTCTCCAGCTACAGTGTAGAACACATCACAGCTTACGAATAACACATTATCACCCACTAAGTTTATTCAAATTCTTGATGTTGCTCAGAGCCCCATGTGAAAACTGATTTTCTTCCCAGTTCCTTGATAGGGAGGGCCAATAATCAGACTGTAATTTTGGGTTTGCCCTCTCCAAAACCCCACAACATCTAAGAAAGCTTGTTCCCTTTTTGCTAGCTGGTTGAAACACTGTTATCATCTAATTTATCCCATCCATTGGGACATGGCTTCCATCATGCCATCTTACTCCTAAAAACTGTGTAGGTCCCTTGATGTCACTTTTGTTTAGAGCAAAGTCAGACCACTTTCTTCCTATTTTTCTTTTCAAAAACCCCACCTGCTGTGTTGCTCCATACAACGATGTTATCAATATATTCCAGGTGTTCTGGAGCTTCACCCTGCTGCAGTGCAGTCTGGATCAGTCCACAGCAGATGATGGGGGTGCTTTTCCACCCCTGGCACAGTCAGTTTCAGATCTGCTAGACATCCTCCAAGTGAAAACAAACTGTGGCCTGCCCTCTGCTGCCAGAGGGATTGAAAAAATCACACCAGCAGTATCAGTGGCAGCACCACTTGGCTGCCTTTGACTTGTGTTCATGTTCAAGGTCCACAATGTTGGGTGTGGCAGCCCTGAGAGGTGGCA